>PVJL010006078.1:0-12500 GCA_004026885.1 Lyroderma lyra
GAAAAAATAAGTATGTGCATTATATATGTATAGTGCCAATTCTGTATCTAATAAATGTTTTTAATTCTTTTACTTATGTTTATGAGTTAAAAGTGTAACCCTAGAAATCAGTAACAATATGTGTGTGCAAAATAATACCCTGGAATACAATAATCATTTTTAGATAAAAACTTTTTTATATAAAAAATTTTATACATAACATTTCTTGTACCTTGTATCTGTTCTTGTTTTTTGTAATTATCTGTTACATAAAATTTCTTGTACCATGTTAAAATTGCTACAATTCCTATACAAAAACACGTACCTAAATATAAACAAATAAAAATTTGAATTGAAAAATTAAAAGATTATTTCCCTGAAAGTTTGGGCAAAAAACGTGGGTGTGCATTATACACGAGAATGCATTATACACAGCAAAATATGGTACTACTGATAAAAAGGTAAGTAATACAAGAAAAGATCATTTGGAATTTACATACTATTAAAACCCAATGGAACCATAGCAATTGCTTAGAACTTGGGATCACAGAAAATTCTTTAGTGGGAAAGGGAATATTTCATATCAAGCAAACATAAGACAAGGCCAAGGCCTAAGCGATTCCACCAGCAAAAATGCAGAGAGCCACTTTTAGACTCAGACAGTCCATCCCTTACACAGACAGTGGAAGAAAGAGTGGCTGAAGGTGCCATCTGCCCCATGATTCTTGTCTTACACATCAAAAAGGATGGCACTAAAACAAAAGGGGCCACACTGCAACATGAGCTGTAGGATAGGTGGTTTCTGTGGAGCCAATTCCAGACTGCAACTAAGAAGTGTTATGTTCTGCAACTGTATTCCGAAGCGGGCAGTGGGGGGAAGCCTCACACCTCATCAGAATGGGCAAAGTGGTGAGAGACTGTCACGATATCTTCCCAGGGGAGGCATGGAGAAGAGTGGAAGTTACCTCAAGGTAGCTTCCCTACACCCTTCCTTCTCCAATGTTTCAAGAGGATCACACAGCTTTTCAAGATTCTCATTAGCTGCTCAAGCCTTTGCCGGCGTGGCCTACGTGCACACACACCAAGTTGCCAGGTTGTCGTGGTGGAGCACAGGGCACTTTAACACTGATATTGTTTAGAACGGCTTTTGTGTGGTGATGGTGAAAGGCAGACCACCTTGTACGTGGGTTTATTACTAAAGTCACAGCTCTTATTAGGTGGTCTTCTTCACACAGTACTCTGTCTCCAGGTTTGGGTAAATCTCATTTCCCTCCCTCTTCTAGGCTAAGGGGAATAACGGTGTCGCTGTTGTTACTTGTCCCGGGACACTGCACTTTTCTTTGTGGTATCCCTGGAGCATACTTTTGTCAAAAGTCTCTTTATTAACTCTCCTCATGAGAGAGGAGGCCCTGCCTTGGGGAGTTATCCACCCCATATCTAGCATGTCTGTCCTATCTAGTGTGCCTGTCTTGGTGCAAGGCTGCTCCCCACTCTAAAGCAAAAAATCCCTCCTGCCCTGATACAAGGCTGCTCCCTGCAATAAAACAATAAATCCTAAATTCTTTTTTCTGTAAGAGCCCACCAAGAATTCGTGCCAATGTGTAAGAGCCCACCAGGAATTCACGCCAATATGTTAGAACCACCAATCCAAAGGCAACATGATTGCCTCTTTGTCTAAAAGCCTGTAAGTCCTATAAGAGGACAGGACCAGAGTGGGTCGGGGAGCTCGGCTGTTTAAGACTTTTGTCTGCCATTGCTCCACCAGCTAAATAAATAAACAATCCCTTCCTCTTTATCCTTGGTGTTCGGGTGATTCTTTCTGCTGGGCCTAGTTTCCTGCAACACTCATATTATCTAATTTGAGAGTGCCATCTGTTCCCCTGAAGTATAGAATGTGGCCCCAAGAAACAGACTCCCAAAATAGGATTCCAGGGTTGGATTGCTCACATATTTGAGGAGCACAGGCTATATCCCTGACCTGGGAGAAATGGGGAAGCAAGTGTTCTGTGGCATACAGTGGCATCATAATTATTACTGATATGGCATGTTGTAGACGGAAAGGTGCTTGAATGCCACATCCTCTCAGCCCATCTCTGATTCCAGCCTCCCATCTCAGACACCTGCCTTGTTCTCAGCAGCCTTCTACCTCAGGTCTTTTTCCTACGCCAGGAGACATGGTCCACCCATGGGAATGCACATCCTGGAATTGCAAGGGACCTACCCTCCACAACTGAGTGGCAGGAATGGTGGTTAAAAGGCTCTGCTACTCCTCCTCTGAGGAGTATACCTCTCATCTGTCAGAGGGTCATTTGTCAAGGAGTTTGTAAACTCTAGTTGCCCACAGAGATACCAACTCAAAATCCTCCTGCATTTCGTTTTTCTCTCCAAATTCCTTATTTCTTCTCTCGGATAACCTTCCAAATAAACTTTTCATATCCACATCTTTGTCATAGACTCTGCTGCCTGGGAGAAGCCAAATGAACATAATTGGTGTCAGGAATGGCCCTAGAAAGATGTCCCCTTGGGGTGATATTCTGGAACTGAATCATTCAGTCACATGGCAAAAAGCATCTTGTTGCTGGTAGTAAGTGGTGTGATCACACCCCCAGGCTTTTTGAAGCTCCATCATTACTAAGAGTCTGCTGTGTGGTGTGGGTTGGGGGGAGGTAGAAGAGGAAGGGGAAGTACTGGGATATACAAGAGCTCCACACCACAATGGTGTGAGGCTGAAGCAGCAGGGCCAGGACTAGGGTGAGGCAAGTAAGAGGTTAGGGCACAGCATGCAAGGAGATACTTGTTCTAAGGGTGGTGCAAGTGCAGAGGTGGCATCTGAAAGTGTTTCCTGAAGTCAGCACCCTAGGTACTGATAGAAAAGAGCCGAAACACCAGGCGGTAGTGACAAGCTTCATTAAGCGACCTGCCGGGCTGACTCACAATGGGAGAACAGCAGCCCTGACCGTTGGGAGGGAAGTTATATAGGCAGGAGGGTCTGGCGGGCAAAATGCAGAGGGAAGTATAGGTGGCTACTTCTGATTGGTCAGGGATAGGTTTCAATTTCCCGGGCTAGGGTGGGTTTCGGTTTCCCGAGCTGAGCCGAGTCATCGTAAGGTAAAGGAAGAGAAAGAGCAGATGGCGGAGCAGGAGCCATTTTGTGCTGAATCCATCAGGCACCCACTTGCCTCACCCTGGTCCTGGCTCTGCATCATGGCCCCTGGTTGGAGTGGGAATTGAAGGAGGCCAAGTGATAAATTGAGTTCTTATTGAAGTTTGCTTCACAGTGGTTCCACAGGGTCCATACATCACCCTCTGGTTATTTCGCCGTCCTTGAGTATAACTGAGACAGATTTTCTTCGCAGCTCCTAGTTCTTGTATTGTTCCTGACCTGCAGCCCTGGAGTCATTATATAGGAAGGGCAGGGGAAAGCTCCTAAGTTAGAGCCCTCCCCAACAATCAAGACAGCAAATCAATAGAGATAATGAATCTTTGTGTTTGCTGAGTGAGTCACTCTCAAAAATTTAAAGAATGCTGAGGGAGTAATTCCCATTATTTCCCCTGCTCAGTTCACTTGAATGCCCACTGCAAAACCAGACAGATAACGGTGTATGGCTGAAAAGCCAACCAAGTGGTAGCTCCGATTGCAGCCGCTGTGCCAGGCATTACAGGTTTACTACAGCAGATCTAATACCCACAGTGTAGGACTGATGCTTTGACAAATGTGATGTTTTCATCAATAGAGAAAAGCAAATGAGGATAACAGTTATGTGGGAAGGGCAGAAGTGCATACTCAGTGTTTTGTCCCAGGGCTATGTTAATGCTCCTGTTCACTTTCACAATAAAAGGCAGACGGATTTTGATCATTTTAACACTCCCCAATACAGTGTGCTGGTCAATTATATGGAAATACGTCATGTTAATCAGTTTCAGTGAACAGGAAGTGAGATGTTCTAAGGAAATGTGCCAGAGGGTAGGTGACAAACCCTACCAAGATTCGGGAGCCTATCAGATCAATAGGCTATGCCAGTTCATCTTTTTATAAGATCAAATGCTTGCATTTCTCACTCCTTAATACGAAGAGACACAACAGCTGATGAGTCTCTGGATTTTGAAGACAGCATATACTTCTTTGGGGAAAATTGCTCCAATCCATTTATTGGGTAACTCAGAGGCTATCAATTTTGAGTGAGGCCCAGAGTAAGAGCAGGCTCTACTGCAGGTCCGGGCTTTGCCAGCACTGACCTTTGGACCCTATGATCCAGGCCCAGGTGCTAGACATACCCGTGGTAGATCAGTACACTACAAGGTGTCTCCAGCAAGCCCCAGTAAGAAATCTATACTTTAGACCTCTAGGGGTCTGGAGCAAAACCAGTCCTTCTGCAGCAGGAAACAACTTCCTGTTTGAAGAGGTCCTGAAGTGACTCTTAGTAGAGATGAGCACCTAACCATGGAACCGGAGTTGCTGACTGGGCAGTGTGTAGTGTCAGACCCACCACACCAAAATATGGATGGACGCAGAAGTAATCCTTTCAGTGGTGAAAATGGTGTATTCAGGATTGGGCGCAAATAGGCACAGAAGACACAGATAAGCTACATAAACAGGTGTGGTGGCAACACCTTACCTCAAACCTTGTGGGCATTTCCTAGAACTAGATAGAGGAAGGGGACAAAACTTGGGTCTCATTCATGGGTGGGTCAGGTTGCTATGTTGGTGAGAGCCAATGAGGACTGCTGCTGCAGTACATGTCCTCTCAGGGGTACACCACTGCATGGTGCTGGGGAAATCCTCCCAGTAGGTAGAGCTCTGAGAAGAACATTTAATTATCAGTTGTGTATAGAAGAAGTAATGACCCAAAGTAAAGATGTACACAGGCGCCTGCATAGTAACAAATGATTTAAAAGGAGAAAGAGGGGAGACTATATGATCTCTGGGAAAGACATAGCATGTACATGACCCATGAGGGTGGGCATGTGTGTGAAACTCTGTCTCTCGAGGTCTACCTGAAAGTACCACTTCAGGGGGCACTGAGAAACCCAGTGCATGTCAGCTAGCCTCTGTCTTTGGCTGAGTGCTTGCAAAATAATCCCATGAATGGAATAGCCATAGTGGCAGGGGTGAGGTAATGTGTTGGCAATAGGATAAGCTCCCTTTCACCAAGGCTAATTTAGTTATTGCCACTGCTGACTGCCTGATTGTAGAGCAACACAAACTAAACTTGAGCAGCCCATTGGGTACCATCTCTAGAATAGAACAGCAAGCTAGTTACATCGAACTAGGCTGACCAGATGTCCCATTTTAAATGGGACAGAAAACAACGTACTGTCCCATTTCCAAAGGTACATGTGCTTAGCCTAGTCTCACTGGCTAAATTCAAGGTGTCAGTAGGCTGACCATACGTACTATTTGAAGCAGGACAGTACCATGGTTCTCTGTCCCATTTCAAATGGTCCATCTGGTGAGCCCACATTGAGCCCCTTCATGGTGGAGGGGTTATTCCTCCTTCCTGGGATTGGCATACATATTGTATGATATATTACATGAAGTGTCCAGAATAGGCAAATCCATAGAGACAGAACACAGATTAGTGGTTGCCAGGGGTTAGTGGAGAGAGGGGTGAGGAGTGACTGCTAATGGGTATGGGGTTTCTCTCTGTAGTGATGAAATTCTGGAATTAGGTAGTTGCGATGTTTGTAAAACTTTATAAATATACTAAAGCCATTGAATTGTACACTTTAAAACAGATAAACATTGAAAAATAGGGAAAACACCGAATGCTGGTGTGGTTTCAGAGAAGCTCCAATTTGCTGGTGAATATATGAAATGATACAGCCACTCTGGAAAACAGTGGGCAGTTTCTTATAAAATGGAATATGCAACTATTATACAACACAACAATTTGAGACCTGGGCATTTATCCCAGAGAAATGAAAACTTAATGTTCATACAAAAACCTGTAAATGAATATTTATAGAAGTTTTGTTGTTAATAGCCAAAAACCGGAAACAACCTAGAGGTTCTTAAACAGATGAGTGGTTAAACATACACAAACTAAAAGTTAATTAATAACTAGTAGGTCACAACAATGAGACCACTACACACCTATTAAAATGGTGAAATTCAGAACATAGACAACACCAAATGATGATGAGGATGTGGAAGACCAGAAACTCCCATTCATTGTTGGTGGGAATGCAAAATGGTACAGCTACTTCGGAAGACAGTTTGTCTACAAAACTAAGTATACTCTTGCTGTATGGTTAAGCAGTCGTGCCCCTTGGTATTCACCCAAAGGAACTGAAAACTTACATCCACACTAACACCTTCACATGGATGTTTTAAAAAGCTTTGTTAATAATTGCCCAAACTTAGAAGCAACCAAAATGTCCTTTAATTGGAGAATGATGGGATATTATTCAGAGCTAAAACTAAATGAGCTATCAAGCCACAAAAAGATAAAGAGTGCTATTATAAAACAAAACCTATGTAGTCCTTTTTATTATATAGCTAATTATATGGGAATTATTTTTGATCCCTGCTACTCCCATGGTCCCCAAATCCATTCAATCACCAAGTCCTGCTGATTCCACCTCATAATTGCCACTTCTTTCCATCTAATCCAAGCTAAACTTGGCCTGTGTATAGGGCACTTCCACTTTTACCTATCTCCAAAAAAAAAAAATTTAGTCATACCTATCCGTGGCTTACAATCTCCTAATGAATGATTTCTTATTGAGCATAGAAAAAAAGGCTAAAATCTTCAAAATGCAATGCAAGGCCTTGCCTTGCAGTATCTAGTCCTACCGACTGTGTGTACCTCACCAGCTCCATCTTGACATGCATTCCCTTGCCTTTCTATACTCCAGCCCTTTCTTGAACTTGCTATACTCATTCTGAACGCAGAGCATTTTGATATGTTGTTCGCTCTGCCTGGAATGCCTCCGCCCCCCTTACACACACCCTCATCCTTTAGGTCTCACCTAAATGCTACCTTCTCAGGGTAGCTTTCCCATTATTTTGGTCTAGGTGAAGTCAAATTTCTCACATCTTCATAACAACTTGTCACAACTGAAATTTAAAAATTGTTGAAGTTACTGTTTAGTGTCTGTCTTCTCTGCTATAATAGTATCTCAAAGAGAGAAGGAACTAAGTCTTATTCCCAAAGCCTAGCATTTTTGTCCTGCACACAGTAAAAGGTCACTAAATCTTCACTAAACTATAAATGACTGTCTTGATGAATGAATAAATAAATAAATATATTTAAATAGAATACTGGTCAAATCATGAAACAGAATTACCTGCATAACAATTATAATCTTACACAGTTCACCTTAATGATGTTAGTTATACTCCCAAATAAAAGATTTGTGAAGCTTCAATGTATGTGTCTATAAACAAACAAAATGGAAGTAAGTGACTTCACTACAAATCCAGGTTACAATCCCTCACTGACATTCCAAAAGTACTTAAGAACCAAGAAAAAGAGTTGTATCTTAATATATCATCTACTTTTCAAAGGAGGCACACATATATCCAAATAAAAGTAGTTTTGATACAATCTCCAACTATGTTAGTCAGACAGAAAACTCAGAGTCCCTGAAAAAGTAATTTTATGTTTGTATGCAATTATGAAAACAAACTATATCTATATATATATAGATTGCACACATTCTCTTTAGCTCTTATAAAAGGGGTGAATTTAAACTAGTCAAGTAAAATCAAAGCTTAAATATCTTTTTTTTTAAAGCTTCAGGTTTGTTTGTTTTTGTTTTGCATTATTATTATTATTATTATTTCTATGTGGGTAGTTCCCTGGCTGGGAAACGAACCCAGGCTGCAGTGTTGATAGTGCTGAAGCCTTAGCCACTACACCACCAGGGAACTCCCTTAAATATCTTAAAGATTAGATCTTTATAACTTTTAAAATAGTAAGAAAAAAACTACAAATTACTGAACCAAAATTTTATTTTAAATTATTAGGCTTTTAGTGCATATAAAAAATTTTCCTAACACATGACATGTAAGATGTTAGCACATTGAACTACAATAGAAAACATTTTTATACAACCTTTGAATCACTAATATGCTCATTTCTCCTCTGTCATGGAATATCAAGTAGGTTTAAAATTTTTATATTATTGTTTAGTAACTTCCTAATAAGGATTTGAGTTTCTAGCTGACTCACACATAATACCTTTTTTAATGTATTTAATACTATAGTAGCTTTTTCTCTCATCTCTGGTGGAACATTTTTAATATCTAAATATTCAGATAACTTAGATCTAGAATTATACAGCATGTTAATAACAGTTTCAATTTCATCAGTTCCACCACCGCTTCGTCCTGGTGGTAAGAACTGGGATGCATATATTTTTTCTAATCTGTGTTCAGCTGCTGCTGCTAGAGCAAGGCTCCGTTTCAGGTGCTCTTTAGAGGCTTGAATGTCTTCTCTATACTCCGGCCTGAGGTTCTCAGCAAGAGGTACCTGTTGTACTGCTGAAATAATATCTGAAATTTTTTTCAAAATCTCTTCGTAACTCAAAATCAGTGGGTGTTTTGCAAATGTTAGTGTCTCATATTCGCCTGAGAGCTGAGGGACATCTTCTACTTCTGTGCGGGTATCCAAGTCAGTGCTCTCCATTGAAGGACTTGGGGGTAACCCAGTAAGAGTTGGCCATGACTGTGGGGCCTCCGTTTGTTTTACAACTGGTTCTGGCTCTGGCTCTTCTTTTTCAATAAAAGGTTCTTTCGAGTGTAAAACAACAGAAATATTATTTGGTTTAATCGACCAGAATGCTGTACTTTTAGTCTGTTTTTTCTTCCCTGTTTCCAGTGTGAAGTCTCTAGTAGGGAAAGCTGTAGTTTCATCAGTGACAGGGTTGACTGAAACATCATTCTCAGCTGAAGCTTCACCATGTGTAATAATCTCCTTAAACTTTGATACCTTCGATCCCATAGAATTAACATTATTTGGAGACTTTAATTTTTTCTCATGACCTGGCACCCTAGTGGGAACACTTAGTAGTAGGTTCTGTAAATCTTGTACATAATAATTCAAGTTTTCTTCTTCGTCAGGTGTCACAGTCATGCCTTAATGGAAAAAAAAAAATCAAACAATAAGGAACATTTATTATCATACAGTACGTATTGCAAAGTCTACTCACCCAAATTTACTTCATATGCTATCACTCAATAATTGAGATAAAGAACCAAGAAATAAAGTAACCAAGAGTCAACTCTCACTTAAAAGAACAATATTATTTTTTCAGATTCTTATTGAAATAGATGAGCAAGATTGGTATAAAATTTTCATGTTAACATACTTCTATCTTTTTTGCTTTTATTCTTTCATATAACTTATGATTCAGTAGGCAACTTATTAAAACAAAATTCTTGATTATGTCCTCCGACACAGTGGTGTGCTGGAGTAGGTTCATACTGGCTCACCAGAGCCAATTATTAACTTTTTAGAAATTTTTTGTGAGTCAGATGTTAAACATAAACATCATTAAAAATTAAATTACCTGAATTTGGAATTAAATAAATTGTATGGAAAACAAAGATAATAAATATTCAAAACTCATCACTTTCTTATTTTATTTCATTTTACTATTATCTATACTCTTGAACCAAATAAATTAGATACCTGAAAACATTTTAAAAGATACACAGCACTATATAAGATAATAATATTCTCTGTAAAGTTAACTGCTTACATTTCTTATTTTAAAATATAAATTTAAGTCCCTAAAAAGAACATTACAAGCATGCTTTAGATCCTATTTAGTAAAAACACTAGAAGCTTTCCTGCTAAAGACAGGAGCTGGGAGTTCCCTGGTGGTGTAGTGGCTTAAGGCTTCGGCGCTGGTGCTGTATCAACACTGCGGCCTGGGTTCGATCCCCAGCCAGGGAGCTACCCACATACAAGAAAAGAAATTAAAAAAAAAATAAATAAATAAAGACAGGAGCTATGCAAGGATACTAATATCTCCATTACTATTTAACATGGTATTGGAGGTATTAGTCAGTGTAATTAGCCAAGGAGAAATAATTGGAAGCATGAAAATTCAGAAGAAAAAGGTAAAACTGTCTTTACATGCAGATGATATAATTATATATCTAAACAACACAAAAGAACCAATTGAAAAACTACTACAAGGAGTAAAAGAATTTAGTAGAGTAACAAGTTAGAAAATCAACATACGAAAATCAAGATAGAAATATAAACCTGTTACAAGAAAATATGATGTTGTTTTGATAAGAAAAAAAGAAAGAAAATATCTAATGATAAATTTTAAAAGACATTCCCAAAATCTATATGAGGAATTACATAGACATTCAGAGATCAGGTTCTCATACCTGGAACCTGTAAATATTATTTCATAAGGAAAAAAGCATCTTTGCAAGTGTGAAATTTAATTATCCCAGATTACCTGGGTGGACTCTAAATCTGATCACAAATTCTTTTATAAGAGAGAGACAGAGATTTGACACAAGAACGCAGAAAAGGATGTGGTAATATGGAGGAGGTGGTGGAGATCAGAATGAAGTGGCCACAAGACAGGGAATGCTGGCAGCCATCAGAAGCTGGAAGAGGCAAAGAAAATATTGCCTCCTAGAGCTTCCAGAGGGAGTACAGCTCCGCCCTACACTTTGATTTTGGCTCAGCAAAACTGATTTTAGGCTCTGGCCTACAGAGAAAATAAATGTCTGTTGTTTTGAGACACTATAAATTTATGATAATTTGTTATAGCAGCCACAGAAAACTGACAAAGGAACATAATAAAATTTTCTGAAAGACATAATGCTAACTTCTACAAATGGAAAGATATACCATGTTCTCAGACAAGAAGATTCAACATCATAAAGATGCTAAGATGTCATATTCTCTGTTAATTCATACATTTAAAATGCTTCTAATAAAAGATCTGGTAGAAAAAATGGACTATAAAGTTCATTTGAAGAACTCATGGGTAAGAATCACCAGAAAAACAGGAGCTAGGCCTCCTAGATATTAAAATATATTACAAAACCTCTATTATAAAAAAATAATAGAGTATTGCATATGAATAAATAGATGAATGGAACACAATAGAAAATACAGAAATGGACCCAAATGTATATTGAAGTACAGTTCAAGGTGAGGGAAAGTTTCAATTTACAAAGTATTCTAGCAAACAAATGAAGAAGCCATTTATAATTAGAATATGATCATTTTGCAATACTCATCAATGTCAATGATTATTTATATCACAAAAAAATATAAAATCAGACATTATGTGCTTCCTGATGAATGAGCACAATACCACATATGAAGTAGTCTTAAAAAAAAGGTCAAATGTCAATCTCACAGGTCTCTCCAGAATACACAGAAAATACATGGAACAACAAAGGAAAATATACCATAAGGATATAATCAGCAAAATGTAGACTGCAGCAAACTACAAGCCATATGATTCAATTTCATCAATAATTACATTGCGAAGGGAAAAACAGAGATGAAGGAAGAACTATAGGTTAAAAGAAAATCAACAAACATCAATGAATTACATGTATAAATCTTACTTGAATTCCAGTTTAATCAAACAAACTGGAAGAGAAAGAATCAGGAAAAGTTTGAACACTGACCAGATATTTTATAATATTAAGGAATGATTATCTTTGTAGGTATGGAATTCACATTGTGGTCGTTTTTTTAAGTACTTACATTTTAGTGCTACATATTGAAATATTTATTGATAAAATTATATGTCTGGAATTTACTTTTAAATAATCCAAGTCTGAGAAGCTAGGGAGAGGGACTGGGGAGATGAAGGAGAAAGAAATGTGGGTAGAGATGCCAATGAAATAAGACTAATTATGGGCCAATAATAGTTGAAGCTGGTTATAGATATATGGAGATTTATTATACCATTCTTTCTACTTGTGTATATATTGAAAATTTTCCATAATGTTTTTTAAAATGTCTTAAAAAAATTTTTATTCTGTGCAACGATTTATAAGCAAATCTAAAATCTGCAACCAACAAAGGCTTAAATGCTTTTTTTATTGTTAGACTTATTGGGGTGACATTGGTTAACAACAATTGTACACCTGTTCCCAGGTGTACAATTCTACAGTGCATCGTCTACTTGTTACATTACATGTTGACCACCCAGTGTGAGTTCTCTTTTAAGAAGGAATGTCCATTAGATTATAGCCTGTTAACCATGCAATTTTTAATCATTTAACTTGTCTCTTTTCATAGTAGTAAATAGGATACCCAGGTTAGTATTAGATGAATTAGATTATCAAAGGACAGGAAAAGGAGATACTGCTAGTTGATTCCTAAAAAATCTGAATATTCATTATACCTTTATATTGTTACTCAGGCAACACTTTACAAAGCCTGTTCATGACTGCCTAACAACAGAGTACCCTACTCGCTACCTTTCTTTTCCTCCCTTCTCATGTTCATTGTCCTGTTGTTAAATCCATCCTCTCCTCTACACACTTCCCAATCCTGCTCTTGTCCCCTTAACACATCTAT
>PVJL010006078.1:17500-82508 GCA_004026885.1 Lyroderma lyra
ATGGTCTTTTTGTAAGCAATGATTTGTACCAGTTTTTGTGTATGGAAACACTTTTGTTACCTTAGGAACACAAATAAATTTAAATGTAAACAATACCTTTAATTATTTGAATAAAATTCACCTAAGTATTAATTCTTTGCAAAGTAGTTCTTATACTTTTGAATTTCATTATGACTCATAGGTTTTTTTTATAGTTTTAACTTATATTATTATCATTTTCTTTTTTATGCTCAACTGGTCATAACCTGGCCAGTTGGAGCCACTGTAAGCTGTCTGCTGTGTCCTTTTTGAGGTAACCTCCGAATTTCTAAAGAATCCTTGCCTGCTTTGTGACAGCTACTGCTGTCTGCCTCCCATCTCCTACACGGCTCCCACCCTTATCCCTCCAGTCGGCACTGCACCTCTGTAAACATGGAAGTCAGCTATCCTTTCAAGGAGTTTGGTTTCTTTTCATGGAAAACAATATTAGAGACAAAAACCTGAGGCCTGGATGTGCATATGCATATCAAGACTGGCATTATGGAATGACATAGTTCTTAGGTCATTTTAGTCAACAGAACTAGAAAAAATATATTTAGACAGTAATTTTTACTGATCTTTTCCAATTATGTTTTAACATTAATTTAAGACATACCTACTTTAATTTTAAACCCTTCATCTACATTATCATTGAATTCCTTTTTGTAATGTAATAAGACATACAAATATTTAGTGGAAATCTTGACTAAAACTGGTGTAATTATTGGTCTGTCAATAACACTTCATTAATATTAAAACTCAACATAAAAGTACTGACTGAATAACAAGGTTGAACATTACAATTGTCTTTGTATAAATTAACTCCACTCTACTCCAACTATTGAATAGTCAAAGTATCCAGTTTGGGGTTATTTATGGTTTTAAAATCAGTTTGGTTGTGAAATACACAGTTATCTGATGTATTCTTTATTCTAATGCTTTAATTTTAATTTGAGCTTGTTGATGTTTGAACTGACAATGTTTTCTTGGTAGCAGCATTACAATGCTAGAATTTAAGCGAAGCCTGTTCTTTATTAGTACACTTTATGAGATGGATGAAAAATATAAGCCATTTGATCTGTCATAGATATTCAAGAATTTTATTTGGTCAACCTAATGACTCATGTGGTTACATGAATAACTTTTATACATACCGAGTGTCAAAAAAATGTATACACACTTTAAGAGATGTTATCTATGTATTACTTTTCAAAGCTGAATCAAATTATGGTAGCAATGTGTAGTATGACATTTGCTCAAAAGGTGGCATTAATCGAATGAATGCTAGGATCACCATGTGACAGGCAGGACAGTCAAAGAGAATGGCAGAAGCATGGCTGTCATTCCAGGAGTGCAAAACCATTTGCCAGGATAATGGATAGGATGAAGAGGTGCAGTTGGGTTTCCCCCATGTTCTCCTGACTTAACACCCTTGACTTCTACCTATGGGGGACCTTAAAAGATGTGGTGTACCGTAGAAAACCGGCTACACTGGCAGTACCTTGGGAAGTAACTGAAACAGCGTGTGCAGCAATACAAGTGGACAGTTTGATCAGCGTTGCTCAAGCAGTAGTTGGCTGTAATCAGAAGTGTCTGGATGCTGATGGCGACCACTTTTAGCACCTTTTGTAATTGCAGTAGTTAAACATGACTTGTATTCATCTTTTGTTATCAGTATATATTGAGTATTACAATTTTAACATAGTTTTTTCCTTTCTTAAAATGTGTATACATGTTTTTGGTACCTTCTGTATATTCTCTTTATGGATAAACCCAGTTTTGTAATTGTAAGAAAATTGTAGTCACTTAAACTTTTATGCAAGATTTTAAATATTTGCATACATTAAAATATCATGCTTGTAAACTAGTCTAGGCTGGTAATATTTTGTTACTTGGTTTGGGTGCTGGTTACACAGTAGTATTGACTATAAAAATTCATTAAGCTGTGCACTTGTGATTTGCACACTTTATTGTATGTATATTATATATTTATAATGTCATGCTTGTAACTCTGTTTTGCACTATAGTTACTAGGTATTAAAACAAAGATAAAACAAAATCATTTTTAAAGAGCTAGAGTTTATGTCAGTTTAATTTTATCAATAGATGTTATTTTCATTTTAGTTAGTAGAACTACTAGAATACATATATAAACCAAGAGCTATATTTCCCTGTTTCATTATGCTGTGATTTTTATTACTGTGACTGAAGAGAAAATTGATATAATGTTTCTTAAATTTAAGACTATTGATATGAAAATAGAACTCATAGAGTTAGGAGGAGTGATTTGGTGTCCCTATCGCAGCTGAGAAACTATGGTTTTTGAGGCCAAAGATATTGTAAATTTTTACCAATTAAAAAATTGTGACATTTTTTAGGTCTTGTCAGTCTTTTAAAACCACAAATTAATGGTTTCAACACATGCAAGTTAACTAGCTTATTTTATTTTTTTAAAGAAACCACTCCAAGAAAACTTAATGCTCTGTTATCTTATGCAAGTACATTATAAAGTAATTAAATTTTTAAAATGATATTTAGAAGTCTCAATTTCTTAAAAATGCACTATCAAGCACTAACTTAAATATCTAATTGCATACATAAACTTTTAATTGGTTATAGGTACAAATAATTTCTTCTACAATGTCTATTTAAAATAATGAATATATATGAATGTGCTTTTTTGTAAAAACCCAAAAGGCTACACTTTTATCTGTTTCTGAAGAGACTTCCTAATCAGTGAAGCTGAAATACTATTATGCATTAAATATTTTAACAAACATTTTTATTCCAGAAAAACCTTACATTCAAAAAGGAAAAAAGAAATACCTGCTATGCTCCTAAAAAGTGATGGCATGCCAAAAATTACAATAAAATGTAATGATATTAATAAAATGCTAACATTAAAAATCTTATACAGTAATATACCTAATTTCTTTGAGACTAAAGTTTTAAGAAAAAAACATGTCACCTTAATCCCAAAGAACCAACAGTTTCTAAGATGAATAAAAAAGGAAAAATAAACCACTCCTACCTCTTCTTTGCTTAAAAAAATGGAGGGGAGATAAAATTTTTAAAAGATATATAATCTCAAATCTGAGAACTTTTACTATGAAATATCTTTACTTCAAAGAGTAATAAAATATAGGGCTAAAATAAAACTAAGTAATTTTAGTATTTCTCTGGGGAGTTCCTGACCCCCACAAGCAAAGGCTGAGTGGAACACCTAGCTATCACTCTCATCAGGCCCCAGTGAGGTGCCTCAACCCCTCTGTTCCTATTCCACACAAAGTCTTCTACCAAGTGTGAATGAATACCTTCTCTTCCAGTAGAGAAGGCTGGTAAGGACCTGGACTTTTATCTCCACCCTGTGGTAATAAGGCAACATTTCTCTTCTGCTGAAGTGTCAGAGGCTTATTTAAACTTGGAACAGACAATTTAAAAAAGATCCAGAGTCTTACAACTTAAGACCCAAAATGCCCAGGTTTTAATCAAAAGCCAGTGATCTCAACAAGGGCCAGGAAAATTTCAATTTAAATGAGAAAAAAATAGTCAACAGACATCAACACTGAAATGACAGAGATATTAGAATTATCTGACAGGAATTTAAAAGTAGCCATCATAAAAATAGTTCAACAAGCAATTACAGACATGTTTGAAACAAATGAAAGTTGGAAGTCTCAGCAAAGAAATAGAATGTGAAGAGGAACCAAGTTGAAATTTTAGAACTGAAAAACACAATAATTGAGATGATTAGGCTCAACAACAGAATGAAGGGGACAGGGGAAAGAACTGGAAGATAGAACAACAGCAATTACCAGAGCTGAACAACAGAGAGAACATGAACTGAAGAAAATGAACAGAAGCTGAGCAAAACTCACACAGAATAAACCCAAAGAAACGCATGCCAAAACGGGTCATGGTCAAACTTCAGAAAACTGAAGACAAAGAAAAACAAAGCTTGAAAGAAGCAAGAAAGAAATGACACCTTCTCTACAGAAGAAAACAATGTGAGTGATCATTTGAATTCTCACGAGAAACCATGGATGTCAGAACAAAACTGGCATACTTTTCAAGTGTTAAAAAAAGTCCAGAATTCTCTCTCAAAGGAAAGTGTCCTTCGGAAATGAAAGGATAATTAAGACCTCTTAGATGAAGGAAAATTCAGAAACGTTTTTGCCAGAAGACCTACCCCAAAAAATGGCTAAATGAAGTTCATTAAACCAAAAGGAAGTGATAAAAGAAGGAATCCTGGAACACTGAGAAGGAAGATAAAATAACAAAAAGAGCAAAAATATAGGTAAAGGCAATAGACTTTCATTCTCTTGAGTTTTTCAAATTATATTTGACACTTGAAGCAGAAATATACCAACTGATGTGATTTTCTATGTAAAGGAAACATTTGAGAATTATTTATAAATGGGAGATGGTAAAAGACATTAAGTGAGGTAAGATTTCTATATTTCACTCAAACTGGTAAAATGTTAATACTAATAGACTGTGATAAGTCATGTAATATTTGTAATATGTAATAATGTAATAAGCTATACAGAGATAAACTCAAAAGCATATATAAGTCAAAATGCAATTCTAAAAAAAATCTGTATCTCTCAATATAGGATGAATGCTATCTGATCATGTGTTTAAAATACAATTCACAGCTTAAAAACCAAAAGTTTTAAAGCCTAATAATATTGGTAATTTAAACATGTGGTTTGGTATAAAAATAAATGCCTGGTAAGTTAACAGTAGTAGCAAAATGTTCCATATAATTGGGGGGAACCTGGTAGCTCAGTAAAGAGGGAAAGATAAATTTTAAAACTTTCACCTAAAGACAAAAAATTAAAGTTAAATGGAATACATCTGGTTTTTGTGCTTTAAGAACTCACACATTTTTACTTTTCCTCAGTCCATAACCTTGATATGGCAACTGTTGATTGCACCCAAAATTTAACCAAGAATCATGGATGCTCATTTTTTTAAAAAGATACAAATATAACTATGATCTTTAGAACAAATATAACTATGATCTTTAGTACAATGAGAGTGAAAAACAAAATGGTTTATTTATTTAAAAAATTCATGTATATGAGTATAAACCTTAACATGTATCCAAGCACTGAATTATTTAATAGTTGGACCAGGCTGGCTCAATGTCTTTAACTTTGGAGAAAAAATTGCTTGTATTTTCCATCCATGTCATGAAATGAGCTCACAAAAAATAGACTTCCCTTACTCTACAGAAGTTAGATGTTGCAAGTAAGAATTAATACCTGAAAGCAGTTACCATGTAAGAATTGCCAGCTAACACACCAACACCTGCAAATTAAAATGAACTTAAATAATTGAGTTGAAGTAGTACTTCTAACTCAAATAACTGTGCTTCATTAGTGGGGTGTACTCAAAGAATGGTCACAAAAGGAAATGATATAGCTTGTTATTCATCCAGTACTAGTCCTATAATTTGTTAATTCAAGTTTTAATTTTTGCTGACAGCTAAGTGTACCAGTTAAAGAAATGTAACTTTAGGGTTAAGGGGTGGGGAAAATAGGGAGAGGGGCTGTTAAAAGGGTACAAGCTTTCAGTTTTAAGACAACAGGCCTGAGGATCTAATGTATTACATGGTGATTTTAGTGTATGACACACACAAAACATTATGTGAGGTGATGTATGTTAACTCAATGATGGGACCTTTCACAATGTATATCAAATCATCATGTTATACATTTTAAATGTACTACAATTTTATTTGTCAATTACACCTCAGGAAACCCGAAAAAAAATGTAATCTTATGGCTTTGTACTTCTTGGTATTTATGTTCTTGGGTAGTGTCTTCCCACACTGAATATGGGGTTGCCCTATGTGATTGTCTTGGCCTCTAGGACATTAGCAAGACTGATACAGCATAGGTTTGATAAGAGCTTACATTCTGGGGGCCTGTAAAGCACCCGCTTGGAAGCAAGCTACCATGGTATACAGACATTTTAGCTACACAACTGAAAGATGAGAAATCATGTAGAGAAAGACCCTGGAAGATGAGAAGCCATGTTGAATGTCCTCACTCCATTTGAGCTTCCAGCTGAATATGGCTGTATGAGTGACCTCAGCTCCACCATACGAAGCAGAACTGGCCAATTAGTCCAGTAAAGCCACAGAATCAGGAGAAATAATAAATTTGAGGGGGGCGGATGAAAATAGATAACCAAAACAGCTTCATTAAATTACGTATATTGTTAAAAGGGAATATAAATTGAGTTTCAGTGCAGAATTAAAAATCAAGCAGTTATCCTATGAGTGATGTTAAAATTTAATTGGAACCAAAATAAACTCATGACTTTGAAATATATAGTACTGTTTGAAATGGGACAGAAAACAATGGTACTATCCCATTTCAAAAAGTACATATGGTGAGTCTACTGACATCTTGAATTTAGCCCAGTAAAACTAGGCTGACCATACGTACCATTTGAAATGGGACAGAACCATTGTTTTCTGTCCATTTAAAACGCTATGTCTAGGTCAGCCTAGAAATACAAGGGCTAAAACATCCAACCACATATTATGAAAAACAGAGACAGTTATAGCTGGATTTTTTTCTGAACAGCCCTCATATATGTCTTTTAGTTCTGTTCAGTAATGTGACCTAAATAACAGTATCACCCTAGCACATATGTCTGATATGGATCCCAAGTACTTAGATCTCTAATAGCATGTTTTACTACAGTCTCCTTGAAAAAAACAAAAAAGGATTACTGATCCCATTCAGAGCAGGGAAGACACAAAATGGTCTTGAGACAACTAGTTAATGTCAGAAAAGAAGTCTTTAAAAACACATAGGACCCTATCAAAAGAACACAGAAGGCAACTCAAAAGAACAGAAAGACAGTATTTCCCCCCAATAACACTGATGGACAAGCTAATGAAACTACTACTGCTCTCCCAAAGGCCACCCTCTGGATATTCACATCTTAGATGACATGATCCTCATTTTCTAAAACATTAATGACATGTGTCATGACATTCCATTCACAAGTTTGAGAAACCCTCCCAAAGAAACAATGAATTTAACCTTGTGAATGCACTTGAAATTTAAAAAATCTATTTTTCCTTTTAATTTATTTGCCAACAGATTTGAACAATTATTGTTGTTTGCTGCCTTACTACTTCCCTTGCTTTCTGTGGTCCATTAGGACTAAGGCCTTCTTAAGGACAAAGATCAAAGACTCACATATTGAGCCTTCTTTTAACACCAATCTAGAGACACAAGTTAAGAAGTTTTGTTATCCTAGCTTAAAACAATTCTGTATCAATAACTCCACTTTTCCTGAGCTATTAAAAGAAATAACCAGGAAAAAAAAATTTATTCATGAGATACCAAAAAAATGCCCAGAAACTTACATTTCACATTCTTGTGTTTATAATTTTAGGCCCATGAATATTTAGTGCCTTAAAATGATAGAAGATGAATTATATAATTTATTTTAATAATAGTTAATGGTATTTAAACATATAACAATTCTGTTAATGTTACTTTAAAAGTTATATTTTTAAAAAGCAAAAAGAATTCTCATTAAAAAGAAAAGCAAGTTGTACAGTGTAAATATATTAAAGAGATAATTTTTTAAACTGGAAAATGTTTAAAATTGTGAAACAATCAAAAATAAGAAAATTAATTGAATATATATAAATTGAAGTACATAGTAAGACAGTGTTTATCCAGCACCACCAAGATGTGTGTATAATGTAGAGGAGTAAAGACTGCTATACTCCCAGGCCTCATTCATGTCCACCTTAATTTAAATTAAGTAGGCACTATGTAAACTTGGCTTGGGCAGTCAGAACAAGTACTAAGGTTTTTAACAAAAGCAATTGCTTAATATAATGCCCAGGATATTTATTTAAGATAACTTCAAAACTGTCTTAGTATTTGACGTTGCACTTTTCATTATAAAAACCCATGCGCCCTATCTTTGGCACGAGAAGGCATTTTTTTTTTAATATGACTCCCTTCCCAACAATTGTTGGAATAGTGGCCATATTAAATAAAGAATACATAACTGATTTAAATCAAACACAATGATAAGCCTGCTTTCTTTTGATATACTTAATTCTAAAAATAAATATACAAAATTAAAATTACTTAAAGAATGAGAAAGACAGAGAGAGAAAGTAGCCATGTGAACATTAGCCTACATATCTCTTCATCCATTTCTGTGGAAAAGAGGTAAATTACATTTTCCAAGATATCTTCCATCATCTATAGATATATTTTTCTTATGTCTTATATCATGTATGTTAGCAACACAAAATTATTCCCTTTTCTGAAAAGTATGTGTATCTTTTCATTTCCTACAAGCTTTAAGAAAGCTAAGGGAAAAGGATACAAAGAAAAGAACAGGCCATGAAATAATGAAGTTAGGCAGGAGATTGCATTAAGTGAATATCCAGGGACTGCTATTCCAGCACTCCCAGAGTGTACTATTTGACAGTATTACTGTCACCTCAACTAAACTCTCTCTATATGTTAGTTAGTTAGATATACCGATTTACAACTATAAAATGCAACTGGTATTAGTAATGATTATCAGACATCAAGATATTATTTTCAGCATACACTGTTCCTTATGGCAAAGAAGAACATGTTTACAAAGATTTTTGTTTAAAAGAGCTAACAATCTTTAAGTACTAGTATTTAAAGGGCTAACTTTAGTTATCTAGGACACTTTATCCAGAACTTTTGCCACTACTATTCATGGTTTAGTATTTTCATTTTTTTTATTGTTAAACTTATTGGGGTGACATTGGTTAGCAAAAATTACATAGGCTCCAGGTGTACAATTCTACAGTGCATTGTCTGTATGTTGCATTATGTGTGCACCAACCAAAGTTAGTTCTCTTTCCATCACCGTCATCTTTAAAATACAATTTTTTAACTAAAACTTTTTGATGATTCTGAAATATAGCTGTACACATCTAGCATGCACGTTAGTACCTTTTTAACCTGTTAAATTTTATTTAGTTAGTTAAACCAAACCCTAATATTACAACATGCTACAATGAACTACAGTTAGACTAGATGGACAAGCCTCAAGTCATCTGGAACATCAGATCAGACTCAACTTAAATACCTCAATGTGTCCACATAATGCTAATATAGTAGTCTTAGCACCCCTGAACTTGACTTTATTGGTTTTCAACTATTGGGGAGGGATAAGTCATAAGTTATAATTCTGCTTAACAGAGGTTTTGAATGCTGTACTCCAAGGGATGCTCTGTGGAAGTACATGGGAGGTCAGTAAGTGTCCCAGACTGCTGCCCACAATCCACATGTTCTACCACAGGGGTTAAACTTTCTCTGTAAAAGGCCAAACAGTAAGTATTTCAGGCTTTGCAGGCCATACTGTCACTGTGGCCAACTACTTAACTCTGCTGTTACAATGCAGGAAACCAGCCATGGACACCACATAAAGGAATGAGTGTGGCTCTTTTCCAATAAAACTTATTTCTGAACAATGAAATTAGAATTTCATCCCTTTCCACATGTCATGAAAGATCACATTTCATCTTCACAATTAAAAATGTAAAAGCCAATCTTAGTAGACCAGCCATAGAAAAACATGCCACCTCAGCTCGCTGGCCACAGTTTGCCCCCCCTGCTTTGTCACATGTGCAGCGTCTCTCTGATAAGGGGAGACAGGGTTACCATCAAGGACTGTCTCCTCTGGGATGGGAGGTCCCACGCACAGCCCCCTGTGCCCAGCCCGGCGCACCGCGGTCAAGTCTGGGACCTGCTGCCTGCACCCCTGCGTTGCCAGGCCAGCCCCGAGGCGTGCAGGTTGAGAAGGAAGAGATCTTGTGTAGAAGAGGGACACACCTTGGCATAAGAGGCCAGGACCCTGGGCAATGGGGTTTGGAAGGAGTGTAGGACCAGCGCAAACAAGAGCCAAGACTCGGGCGAGCCCCGGAACCATGAGGTTCCCTCGAGAATGTCTCTTGAGTCCCTGCCGCCTCGGACCCGTCACTCACTCGGATACGCGGGCACGGACGAAGGCCATAGCAACAGCGCAAATAGGACTAAGGACTTCATGGGCATAGACCGCAGCACTCCGCCATGCGACGGGTACGTCCTGGGGGCACCAGGCCGGGTACCTAAGGGCCGAAACAGGTGGGAGTCGGCGGCCGACGGTGCTACCTCAGGACCCCGGACGCCCCGCAACGGTCGTAGGCCGAGCGGAAAAGAAGCCAGAGTGGGGGGAGGGGAGCGCGAGCAGCCGAGGCCCGCCCCCTCCTAGGGCCGCGCGCAGCGGGCGGGGCGACCTGTCTCGGAGCACGGCGTTCCGCCCTGGTGCGCATGCTCTCTCTGCTTAAGAAGCTCTGCGTGCGGCACGGGCCTCGGGTCGTCTCGACGTCGGGCGAGTGCGGTGACGCTCGGGGCTGGGGTCTCGGACCCCGACTCATGCATGGAGGCTGGGCATAGAACAGTGTCTAGAACACGGTCCATGCTTGGGAATAACTGTCTTGGAAGAGACGGACAAATAATCTGGGCATTACAACAGAGTGAAACGTGCGCGGTAATGAAGTATTAGACACTGTGGGGGACCCCCCCCCCGCCGCCACACACACACACACACACACACACACACACACACAGACGAGAGTTGGGAGAAGGTTGCCTAGCTGGAAGAAACCTTGGAGCTAACTAACCAAGAACTGAAAATAGTTCAGTTTAACTGCAAGGTGTGGGGGGCAGTTGTTGGAGGTGAGGGAGGAGAGGTAGGCCAGAGACATTAAAACCAGTTTAAGGGACTTGGGGGGTTTGTTTCACTTTTACTATTTCAAAAGATTACTTTTTTTTTTTTTTTTTTTTTTAAGACAAAGCTATAGCTATGGTGAGTAGAAGAACAGATGGATGGAATGCGGGAGTAAGTGACTATAAAGGAAGAGCATAAAGGAGTTTTTTTGGATGAAAGTTAGGTATAGTAGTCACAGAATCTAAGCATGTCTTAAAATTCATAGAACTGTATACCACAAAGAATCAATGTTACTGTACCAATACTTTTTAAAGTTTCACAGACACCCATTATTGCTGCCTCAGGAAGCAGTGGGCTTGGATTTTATTCTCAGGCACTGGGGACTGTGTAATTAGATTTGCATTTCTGAAAGCTTAGAATCAGGAATGGGTTGGAGGGAAGCACGACTAGAGGCAGGGAGCTAAATTAGGCTGTTCCAGTAATCCAGGCCCTGGTTGATAGGGGCCTGGACTCATGGTAGCAGATGGCATGGGACACATGCACAGATTTGACAGACATTTAGAGCTAGAATCAACAAGACGGGAATTGATTGAATAGGAGGAATGAGGGAGGAGATGATATTCATATTTCTGGCTTGGGCACCTTCTCGTGGTGTGAGATGAAGCGTGCAGGGGTGGCGGGGGTGAGGAAGGTAAGTTCAGTTTCAGCACTGTTCCATTGAGATGGGCTTGTGAACTACTGGAGTGGCCGGTACAGGAGCAGATGGATGTAGGGCCCTGGAGAAAACTGAGATGGAGATGGAGGTTTAGGAGGCATCAGCATCTAGAAGTGGGGATGTATGACATTGCCTGAGGAGAGTTTTGAAAGTGAGGCATTGGACCTTAGATCCCTGGGAAATACGGGTAAGCTAGAAAGGGAAGCTTAGAACTGCAAAGAAGACTGAAAATGGGACGACAAAAACCAAGACAGCATAGAAGCTTCATGGAAGAGGAGGAGTCCAAAATTGTCCAGTGCTGCTGAGAAGTCAAATGAGAGAAGAACTACTTAGATTTAGCAACGGTGTCCTTGGCAGAAACAGTTTTGATGGGGTGGTTTGGGCAGAAGCCAGATCTCACAGTAAGTGGGGGAGTGAGTAAGAGGTCAGGAAATGGTGATAGCTAGTACAGACAACTTTTTGGTGCAGGACTCTTTAATGTGCTCTACCAGGACTTAATCTGAATATAGCAGCTTTCTAGAATCCAACAGTTAAAACTGTTTGGAAAGCAACCTGGGTATGTAACAAAAACCTTCACATACTATAAATATTATTATCTAAATTATAGAATATGTTAAGGGAGATATATCCTAAGATACCTGCAATGGTGGATCAGATCTGAGCTATTCACTGAGGCCCCAGCCTCTCCAGCCCTCCTTTTCCCTTTCCTTTCACCACTAAGGTATCAGTGGGCACCTTTATGCATTTACCTCGGGGACATTAAAAGAACCTCAAACTGAGACATTAATAGAAGGGCTGATTTTTTTTTTCTTTTAATTCATGGTGGGTTAAAAGTCAAAGCACTTTTATAAGAGCTGCTACTTATGAAAAATTTTGTTTGTGTTTTTAATGGCTATACTTGGCTTTGAATATCAAAAGCCAAGGAACCTGGAGGACAGGAAAGCATAAACCATACCTTACAGGTAGATTCACGATAATGTAAGGTCTGTTTCCCTGATCCAGGGTAAAGTTTCTGGGAGCAGAAAAGGTCGGGTTGCAGTTTGTATACAGAAGCCCCTGACAGGTTTTGAGGGTGGTGTCTCCCTTTCCAATGTAGAATTCAAGGGAAACCTGAAGCTTCTCAGACATGCTGTATCTCTAGCATGGGGCTGGAGCAATTGCATGGCTATGGCTAACTCAGTTAAGTGGACAGGTCAGGTTGACAATGCAGACTGGGGGACCATCTTAGTGTTCCTAAGCCGCAGGGGAGCTCAGAAATGCTGAGAGAGTGCCTCTGAACTCAGACATGCCTGTGACTTAGAACAGGAGGAGACAGAGGGTATGGACCTTCCACGTAGTAAGTCCTCAATAAACACTACCTTCAATGTGAGCTGGACCTAGTAACTAGATTCTAATGAACAGAATACAAGATATCACTTCAGAAATTAGAACACAACAGGACTATGGCTTCCATCTTGGACACCCTCTCTCACACTCGTACTGATTCATCGTGAGGGAAGCCAGCTGCTATGTTTTGAGGCCCTGTTGAGGGGCCCACATGCTGAGAAACTGATGTCTCCAGCCAACAGCAGCGAGGACCTGAGGCCTGACAACCATGCAAGTGAACTTGGAATAGAATCCTCCCTGGGCAGCCTGGAGATGACCGTAGTACAGCTGATACCTTTATTGCAGCCTCTCGAGAGACCCTGAGCTAGAGCTCCCCAGGTAAGCCATGCTCATATTCCTGACCAAAAACTCTTAAGATAACAAATGCTTGTTATTTTAAGCTACTTAGTTTGAGGGCAATTTATTACACAGCAAGAGATAACTAATAAATGGTGTTGCATAGAACCCATGATAGTTGTGGAGATGAGGCAGCTGGAGTACCTGTTGCAGATGCTGCCACTATTGATATGACCCCCACCATGACTTGCAGGATCTCTGAGACCTGAAGACATCTGCTTGTTTTGTTGTCCCCGTCACAACCAGAGTCCAGGATCACTTGTCCCATGACTGCCAGAGTGCCTGCTGCTAGTTCCGTCTCTGAAACCACACAGGAACCCAGGGGCCCAGTCTTGTCTACTGCTACTGCTATCTGGAAGTATATCCAGAAATACGAGAAGGGGGGAAACCCTCACACAAACAAAAGATGCCTTCTTCCACCTTCTATCTTTCATTTTTAAAACTTAACCGGAAGCTACCTGGCAAGAGAGTCCAAGAGAGGTGTCTGATAGACTTTTAGCCCCTATGATAGCCGAGAAGAATATGGGAAGGTAGGAATGCAGCTCAGCTCAGACAGACAAATGAGTATCACACCTACATGCCCTTCCACTTCGTTGTGGAGTGCTACCAGCCCATCTTTATAGCTAAGAGGGTAAGGAAACACCCCGTTGGTTTACCCTCGGCAGCTTGGGTCACCTGGTGATTGATAGTCAGGACTTTGTCTCTGCCAGAGTCCCAGAAGCAAGCCAAGATCACTTTTTGGACAGGAAGATACTTGCCAAGAAGGGCAGGACTTTTCTCTAAAAAACCCTTGGGGATCTGTGCTGTGTTTCTCCTGTTGGGGTTGCTACAGCTCTGCCACAGACACCTCAAAATACTGCTGAATCTACGAGGTGATAAGGGCCAAAAACAACTGCTTTCGCTACAGCTAGGTTTCCCTGGAAAGACTTGAGTTGTTCCAGTACATTAAAACCTGGCACCCTTTGGGGCCCCTGGGTAAATACATCTGAATGGAATGGAGTCTCCAAAACGGAATATGTTGTCTGTAAAATGCAGAGACAAGTATTACATTCTTTCTGTGTGGGTGGTGATGAAAGGACGCTACTTTTCCTTCTCACTGGAGGGACCATCCCAACATTTTCCAGACTACTGGCCCTCTACTCTCTGGCTTGCATGTGTCCAAAATAAGTAGGGTACCCAGCACTTCTTGTTCTTTGGGTCCTATCAGCAAGATGTCATCAACCTGTCGGACCACTGTGATATCCTGTGGGCTGGTGAGATGGATGATCATGATCTCTGCTTACCAAGCAGAGCCTTAGAGTTGCATCAGCACCAGGGCAAGATGGTGTTCAACAGTTGCTTCCAGGTGAAAGCAAATTGCATCTGGTGTATTAAATAGACGAGGAGGAGCATTTGTCCAGGTATGGCTTTGTACTAGGGCCTCTGTTGATATGTTTGTCAAAAGAGACCATACCTGGAAAAGCCCTGGCAGTTGGATGCATTATCTGACTGAGTTTATAATCCCCCGTCATTCAAGATCCATCCATTTTCATCCCCAACCAAGCTGGCAGGTGAAATGCATCTATCACATCTTTCATGGTGACACTTACTGTAGTCCTTCACCAAGGGATTGGTGTAACTTCTGTTTTGCTCTTTTTATTTGAGGAAGGCAGGATAAAACTCTGTGGTGTTTCCACTTAGTCTTTTCTATCATATCACTCTTGTTCTAAAGGTCAGGAAACCAATGTGAAGATTCTGCCAGTGCCTGAGTTTATCTCTTTCAACTGTACACTCAAGAATTGGGAAAATAACCACAGGAAGGGCTTAAGCTCCCACTGAACTTCCTGCAGTGTAGACTCAGGTTACAATTCCTTTGATTACCTCACCTCTAAAAGCCCCACTCTAACCAGTGAACTACAGTGGCATTCTGGATCTGCAGGAGTTAATGTAATTCATAGCCAAGGTTCAGTAATCTCAGAGGACTGGAATTTTTTTTTTTTTTTGTCCATGCAGATTTTCTATAGATGATCACTGGTCCCTTTGGGCAGGGCTAGGAGTCAGAGGCACAATACATACTTGTGGTGTGATTGCTGATTACTCCTCAAAGGTTTCCAGCTTTCCCTAATTTAGGGGATTCTGAGTTTATAAATGGGCTCAGGTCTGGGAATTGGGTGAGGGGCTTTAAGTCAGAGGTTGAAATAAGATGTCTGTTTTTTCAACCCAGAGTTGGAGTTGTTTTTGCTTGTTTATATAAGTCTGATAAGACCTTAGTGGCTTTCATTTTTATGGACCATCAAAATGGACATGGTAAAATAGCCAAGGTGTAGCTTTACTGGGAATTCTAGTTAAGAAGAATGAGTTTCAATTCTGTGTACTCTATGATCTATGTACTAACATAGAAAAATCTCCAGAATATGTTATTAATGGTAAGTTTAAAAGGGGGAGCAAAAATACTCATTTAGGTAAAATTACAACACAGTTATATATTTACATGAAGACAGCAGAAATCATTCTGGAAGGAAACACAGCAAGAGGATAGCAGCACTTGCTTCTAGGAAGAGAAATGAGATTGGGGACAATGGGAGACTTTGAAGGGGGAACTTTACTTTTTAGTCTAAGTATTTTCCTTATCTTTTAAACCTATCCAAACAAGATTATACTGTATATTATGCATTGTTTATTTAATTAAAAATAAAACCTGTAACTTCTTACAAAATCTACAACTTCGGAAAATGAAGGGACTAATAGAAATAATATGTATCTTATGTCTCATGCTTTCTCCTACTGAAATATTTTTCAAGTGGCTAATTCAACTATCTGCCTCAACTTCTGACTCTGTAGATCGTGTGATACCTAGTCACACAGCATCATTTAATATCTTAGGACTTTTTTCCTCAGGCATGTATTTTATCTCCCCTTTATAGTGGTTCTTATGCTACTCTATTTCACACAGCACTTTTTGGCACTCGGCAAAGACTTGCTAAATAATTAACATCTCATAATCTTCCAAACTAAAGAGGAGAGTCCTTCCTCCCTCTGGACCTTCTAGGCCTATCAAAATCCTGTTGTGTTTTAGTGCTCAAATACCCCATCTGCTAGGAATGCACCCCTCCCTCATCTCTCCACTTAGAATGTATTGCATCTTCCCTATCCCATACTTCCATAATGCTTTTATAGCCATTATTTCATTGAATTACTGTATTTTATTATTTTGTAAGTCAGTCTTCTCTAGGCCAAGGTCTTTGAAGTCCAGGAGCCAAATCTAAATTATCCCCGCATTGCACTTTCGCCAACCCAGCCGAAGTCTTGATTCACCAAGTGTGCAATAAATACATGGTTGAGTTCAATTAACATTAAAAGGTTGGGAATTTTATATAGGCTTTACAGAATCCTAAAAGGAACTAAGAACAGTAAGTCGGCTACAGAGGGAACTTTCAGCACAATTTTTAATCTTGAGAAGGAATTCTGCAACTCTAAGTGTCTGTGACTCCATTATTCAGGCCCAGGTGAAACAAATGGCATGTGGTCTCTTCATCTGTTCTTTCCTTTATACACCTCTGCAAGTAATTCTGGACAATAAATTCCTAATTGTGAAATTGCTGTGTCAAATAGAGTGCACCAGTTTCCATGCCCATCAATAGTATAGTGATTTACTAACACCAAGTGTCATCATCTTTGAGGACAAGCCATGTTAAATATGGTATCTTGTTGTTTTAGTCTGTTATGCTTTTATTCAGTGAGGCAAAGGGTTTTACCTACTCTCCCTCTCTGTCCCTACCTCAAACTTTCCCTATATTCATTTTAGTGTATATCTAAAGCTCACTTTTACCTGCTTTGTATTCTTTCGCCTGTTAACCCAATGGATTTGAATTAATAGGCTATGAGATATATTTGTTCCCTCCATCATCATAGGTCACTTGCCACTGCCCCCACTATTTTCCTGGGACCAATGCACAGGGGAGCTCTGACCATAGCATAGCCCTTGCCTGCTTAACACCAATACAGTTTTCAGATGTCAGATCTCAAATGTCACTTCTTCACAGCACTTGTCACAGTGTCTGGAAAAATAGCTTAAATTCTAATTAACTGAATGAACAAATGAATGAATGCACCCATCTCCCTATCCACTCACCATTCTAAAAATCGCCGTGGCACTTACAGCACCAGAGTTCCTGCAGCTTTGTCAGGGAAAGGCTTCAGCCACTTGAGGGCAGCAGAGCCTCACCAATGGCTGAACTCCTACCTGGCAATGAGGAGCATCTCTCCAGTGGAGAGTCTAGAAACTGTATTCTGATTTTGTTGTGCCGGAGCATGTTTTGCTATTGTGTATTTTCTTTTACTCTCATACCTAGCATTATAAATGAACCAAATCACATGTAATTATATTGAAAATGATTCAGTAACAACAGCCTTTGTTCTCCAAGTGAGATTTCCTTCATTGCAGGCTGTCTAGAGGAATGTTGCTCATCTAGTCGTTCTCTGATTGTTAAAGCTACTCCATATGTAGCTACACTGCAGGCACCTGGGCTGAAATCAGTTTGCAAAATGAGACCTGGGGGTGCACAGAAGAAACAGACTGACCCTTGGAAATGTGCTCTTTCAATGTTACATGTGATGTGGTCTCTAAGTCTCTATTTCTGTAGCTTGTATTCAGCTAGTGTTTTGACAGATGTCCTTGAATACCAGGAACTGGAGAGAGACAGAGAGACAGACAGACAGACAGACAGAGACAGAAAGAAAATGAGTTTCCTAGTCTTTGCACATTAACTCAGTCCTAGAGCACTCACTCTTTCAGTGATCCTTCAACTTGTTTCAATTCCTAATTGCTCCAGCCAGAACTTCCAGTGATGAAAGACTACGTTGTTGTCTTAATTTAGATCTGAAAAGGAAAGCTTTCAGTCTTTCACCATTAAATATGTTAGTTATGGGTTTTTCATAAATGCCCTTCCTGGGGTATTTCTATTGTTTTGTTTTCTTCTCAAGCCTGTACAGAACTGCTAGACTGGTTACAAAAAAAGAATCAGTGTATGTTGGAAGTGGAAAGGACCTAAAGTTTATAACCCAAATCTCCCATTGTACAGATAGAGAAGCTGAGGCCTAAAGAGGCCAAATGGCTTATCCAAGTCGCTAGGGTTGTTTTAGACCATTAATAATAGTAACTATGATTTATTACCGGCTGACTGAATGTAAGTTACTATGCCAAATAACAACGTTCATTTGTTCTTCCTATTAACCCTGTGAGGTAGGTACCATTATTTTCATCTTGTAAGTGAGGACGCTAAAGTTTTAAGAGTTTAAGAAACTTGTTCAAGGTCACACAGCTAATAAGTTGATGAGCTGGTGAGCCTGGGTGATCTTGTTAAGTTAGAAAGTAAGGAAATTTTCAGAGGCTTATAAAAGCTTATCAAAAGGAATAAACCAGTTTAAAGGGGTTCTACTGGTCAAATGTCTAACAATGTGAGCATAAAAAAATACTTAATGGAATTGGTGGAAATACTTAGAATTCATTAGATTACATCGTAAGTCCATAATACTATTCAAATAAGAACAAAATAACAAACTCATTTATTACTAATGGTGGTGACCATAACATTAGGTTTGAAAATTGGTAATTACTTTCTTACTTTGAAAATAGGTTATTAAAGGAAAATAATTGAGCATTTATCCCACATTTTCCTTAGGAACTATTATCAGGACAATCTAAAATTTGTTGATGAGGGGAAATTTGTTGTTGTTAGTGATGATAATATTATTGTGGTCAGGTAAGGAAATGTTTTTAATTTTTAGTGATGGCTGCTGAAATACTTAGGGTGAAATATGATGTCGTCTGTATTTACTTTGTAACATTGGACAACAAGATTAGTATGGCAAATATGGCAAATGTTAACAATTGTTAAGTCTAGTTGATTGGTACATATATATGAACTATCTATCCACTTGCTCTATTTTTCTTTATGTTGAAAATTTTTTATTATAAAAATTAGGGGGAAATATTCAGGGTGAAGAAGATATCCCTGTTTGCCCTTAAGGTACACCAGCATGAAAAGCAAATTTCTAGGAAAGTCCCAGAATAGGAGATCAAGTCACAAGGAATAGTCAGCAGTACCACTACAAAGTGACCAGTGGGGAAGGAGGCTGGACTCAGAGAGTCCTGTACCTAAGGTAAAATGCCACCAAAAGTGCTTTGCTCTGGGTCATAGTAAAAATTCTTAGCAGACGATCTGGAGAAAAAGTGGCAGGAGATGATGGAGGATATCCTGTGGAGGGAGGAGGATGACAAACACCCGCGGTGATTAAGATGATGAAATGGGAGTGGTGGCTAGAAAGCTGGAAGCTCCATGTGGCGATTTTACCCACCCCATCAAGCCAAAGAGCACATCCTCGTCCTTCCTGGAGGACATGATAAAACAAGACCTCTTCCTACAGGGACCAAAAGAAGCCCCAGAGAAACTGATTTTAGTCACTCTCTTCCTAATTTCCCTGCATTTCCCTGGGACGCTGTTGAATCATAAAGCCTCACTTTGTAAGAGATAGATTGGAGAACTCAATATAGTGACATTGTCAATCCTTCCCAAGAGAGCCCAGAAACAGATCTACACATACACATCAACTGATATTAAAAAAATAAAATAGAATAAAACAGGAGATACAGAAAATGTAGTATTTCTTAATGGGATGCTAATTACATGGGAGTATTGAGTTTGTGAAAATTTAACAAGCTGTACACTTATTATATTTGTACTTTTGTTTTTGTATATGATATTTCAATTAAAAGTTTATTTTTAATCCCTTTATAAGAGTTCAAATGATGCTTTCCAAGATTAAACTGCTGTTGTTCAAAGCATTCTCTGCATTTTTAATACTTTTCATTAGTTCTTTGGTTGCTTTCACAGAGTACTAAGTTGATTGACAGGCATTGTTAATGGGTGGGGAAGGAAATGCTATCTTGGTGAGTTACCCTTGGTCTCTGAATAATTGCTCTTCAGTCTCTCAATAATTGTTGGGTCACTTGTTGGATCCCACAAATATGTCCTGACTTACTCCATTCACTCAGCCCATTTGGAACCTTGTAGAATACCACTTCTTTTACATCCATTTACAGACAGCTTCTGCTTCCTGTTTTAAAATATCTTAAATTTTACTTTAATTGAATGGTTTCTGGAGAGAGTCAGATGTAGGCTTGGGAAGACCCAGGAAGTAAGAAATAACTTGGAAAAGAAGGAAAAGCATTCTTTATCCTCCAAAGTTAAAATAGATCAATACAAATAGCTACAAATATATAAATTTTATTCCTTAAATAACACATTATCTTTATTTGATAAGTGACTTTAATGTGTTACCTAATTGAAACCTTTTGCCAACAATACAGTGGGCTAAATCAACTCTTTATCGCCCCCATCTCTGTTCTTGGGATTGTGTGCAGAGACCTGATTTCACTCACAGGACCCATGGTATCTTTTTACATATAATCACCACTATCTTTTGTCTCTGATGTGGTCAGGGCAAGGGAGGAGTACAGTGATTTTTAGAGTCAGAACCTAATTGACAACATGGCTCTTGGTTTTTAAAAGATACAAAACAGAAATTCTGCCTTAAGAAACAAAAAGTAATGTAAGTACACCCTAAAAAATTCAAATGAGGCACTCCCACTCCTACTCCCAAGCATTAACCATTCTTAAGCAGTTTGCTGAATTATTTATAAGCATACATGTGAATGTGTATTCCAATTGCTTTTTTAAAATTTGTTTTACAAAATAAAATTATACTATGCATACTGCTCTGCAACTTGCTATCTTCTCCCCAATAGATCTCAGACTTATTTCCAAGTCAATGCATATAAATTTACCTCCTCGTTTCTGATGGCTGCATGCTGTTCTTCAGTATGGATCTACAATAAAGTTTTTAAATTATAAATATTTAGTAATGAGCTTTCCTTGTTCATATATTTTTGCAACCACGTGCCAATATTTCAGTGTACCAAATTCTTACAAATGGCATTGTTCATTCAGAAGACATTGTATTTAAATTTTGTATATAGGCCAGATTGCCCTCTAGAAACTTAGTACAGTGGTCCCTCATTATTTATGGTTTCCTTTTCCAGTTTCAGTTACCCATAGTCAACTGAACTCTGAAAATATTAAATAAAAAATTCCAGAAATAAACATTTTATAGGTTTTAAATTGCACACTCTTCTGAATAGGGTGATGAATCTCTCATCATCCTACTTTTTCATACCCAGGATGCGAATCATCCCTCTGTCTAGCATTTCCGTGTTGTGTATACTACCCACCCATTAGTTATTTAGTAGCTGACTCAGTTATCAGATCAGCTGTCACAATACTGAAGTGCTTGTATTCAAGTAATCCTTATAGTAGCTTAACACCATGTCACAATGTCTGCGTTTTTCACCTCACTAAATCTCATCATGTAGACATTGTATCATCTCACATCATCATAGGAAGGTTGACTACAGTACAATATTTTGAGAAAGAGACCATGTTCACATAATTTTTATTACAGTATATTGTTATGAGTGCTCTATTAGTAGTAGTATTGCTAATCTCCTACTCTAATTTATAAATCAAACTCTATCATAGGTCTGTATAGGAAAAAAAAGTATTGATAGGGTTCTGTACTATCTGTGGTTTCAAACATCTGTGGGGTTCTTGGAACTGATGCCCCATGGGTAACGCAACTACCATATTAACTTACCTTCCTGCAAACACAGATGTCAGTGTTCAAACCACACTCTGCGCTGGCACTTCCCTATTGGGCTCTCCATTTTCATAAAGCTGATCTATTTTCAGTCATTCACGAATTACAATAGGCTTTGGAATTCATATACGTTTAAATCTTACTGTTTCTGCAAAGGGTCAAGTTTTAAGTGTTCAGTTACTGAAGTTTCAGTAACCTATTTATTCTCTTAACATGTTGGTGATTATTTTGCAGGTGTGTGAGTCTTTTATTTTATTATTTTTTAAAGTAGTAACAGTCAAGGATGTTCATCAGACTTGATCACCAATAACCTTATTTCAAGGCTTGGGTCCTTCCATAAATCATTATTTATGGATTCCCCAGATCATGCCATTGGTTGGAGGGCAACATATGATGCATGAAAAACACCATCATTCTCTTTTACTACTATCTGTTTCAGCACAAAAGCTCCAATATACAATAGCTTAGTTGTCAGTAACATAGTGTTTTTGGTTACTTAACTCATGGGAGGTTCAGTTATAGCAGGACCCTATACTCTCCAAACCTTTTATTTTATTACATATTCAAAAGTCTGTATCTTTCAACTGTCTTGGGTATTTCAAATTTCAGCCCTTGAACCCTAAATCTAGAGCAGTCTGAATTTACATCACATAGGTGTGGCAGCAATCTACAGGTACTTTAGAGCAAGCTAAATCTCTGCTAGGTCCTAAAAATCTTGTAAAATTCCTACATTCATCTTATCTTCAGTTTGTAAAACACTTTTGTGACTTATGTAAAGGGCATTACATAATGGCATTTGTTGTTATCATCAAAGAAATGCTCTATTTGAGTCAGAGAGAGGTCCATTTGAGGAGGAATGGGCACTGGTGAATGGAGGCATCCAAGCTTCTAGCTAAATGCTCCAAATACGAGTGCCTGTTTCTCCATGAAGGGGAATGGCTAGCTTCTGTGCCTTCCAGAAAATACTTCCAAACTCAGCTGGTGAGCAATCCGCCATCCTGTAAGATCAGAGTGTGCTGTGCTCTGAAGGGCTTTCATGGGGTGCCCACCCATTCTGGTTTGCCTGGATGGGACTATCCCAGTTTTAGCACCAAAAAGAAACACCCCCCTAGTGGAAAGCCCAGAGTATTGGACACCCTAGCCGTGCACATGGCTCAGCTACATCTATTACTTTGTCATTTTGTAGAAATGGTTATAAAAATTGTGACACATTTTAACATCTACATATAACAAAATAACCCATTTTAAAATATCCCAAATGTACAGTTCATTATACTTGAGCTATTCTCAAGATAATTTCAGAATTTTTAACAATATCAAGTGATACATAGCTGTCAAGTAATGGCACAAGTTAAAAATTGTAAAGTGAACATCTTCTTCCTTCTTTTCCTTTTTGAAAAGAAGATTTTAAATATTCATATCTTCTTCTTTATTTCTAGATGTCAGATTTGAAAACACTTTAAAACAAGTCCTTGGCAATCTCCAAATTATTCTTGGTGACTTTGATATTTATCTAGCCATAATCTTGGGACTAGAAGGGCATGTAAAGTTATTTCTCCTTCTTTATTCTTATTAGTCTGTCTCTGTGACTACAAAAACAGCCTCATATAGATGACACATCTGAATTCTAAATGTAAAGCCCTCTGTGAATGCCAGGTCTGAGGGGGTGGATGTGAGGTAGTCTCTGGTCATCTCACCGTTAAAGTGACAAAATGCAAGCGACCTGGGTGAGTGGATTGCCAAGGGCAAGGTAAGCCTGCCCCTGGTGCAGGCAATACGGGGACACTGAAGAGAATTTTAAAAGAATGATAAAACCAACCAAAAGGTGATCTGCTTTTGATTATCACTACTCATTGACAAGTCTAGTAAAAGTCAGTGATAAAATACTTCTCCTTGAAAGACTGTGTTGTTGGTCTACATTCTAAAAAATGGCAGTGGATACTGTTGAGTTTTAAGACTATATACGTAGACTTTGAATGATTAATAGCACATTTGTCTGTAACTTAAGCATTATGCTCTGTGTGGGAGCTAACCTGGAGAACTCTCGCTGATACACTTGGCCCTGACACACTCAGCTATGCACTTTTGTTTTGAGATTAAATTCAAACCATTCAGAATTATCAGAGCTCTCTTTGGCATAGTGTGTGCCTCCAGCACTTGTGATGTGGCTGGCATATTCCTGCATTTACAATGGGTTTGCCGTAAGCGATGATGGCACACAATTGTAAAGATGAAAAAGCAGAGCCTGAATTACTTCAATTCCATCATTCTTTGTGACCTCTGGGAGTTTTTACTTGTATTTAAAATTGAAAACAGTGAACTTGCATGCCAATTTTGATACATATCTCAAAAATATATTGTGAAATATAATTTTTTGTCATTGAGTTCAAATTTTAGTTCATATATTAATGTCTTTCAAATGTATATAAGTTCCTTTTAAATAGTTGTTATAAAATAAAGAACAAATAAAGAAAATTATTACTGATTTTACAGAAAATAATTTTATTGTATAAAGGATAAAGGATTGTTAACTATGTTAGTATTTATATGCATCTGCTATAACATTAACTTTTCTATTTTGTTTTTGTCTTTTGCTTATAAGTCAGGTGACTTGCCCAAGACCACACAGTTAGAAAGTAACTCAGCAGAAAATTAAACTCTGTTCTTCTGGCTCTGACGTCAGTACTTCCCACCACCACACAATCATCTTTCACCATCTATTCTTGCTCATTTTTCAACTGTAATTCAAGGTCTGAAAGATCTGGGTCTAGAGGTTCAGCTGCAAAAGAATGTGTTGTTTAAAAGGCAAAATGTCTTTCATGTGCAAAAATTTATTTTGCACAAAAGTAACCACGGTTCTCCCAAAGGTTGTCTATTTTTTTCCCAAGAATAAATTAACATCTGTGAGGCAGCTCCTCTGTGAACTGTGGGGCTTTCTGGAATGCTCTTCAGAAAGTACATAGCAGAGCTTGTTGGGAGCCAGACCAGAAGCAGGAATATTCAGAGGTTAGTTCCCCCTCCCTGCCGGCTCATGGACAAGGTGAGACCCACTCAGGGACTAATCCCAAGAGGTTGGAGAGAGACCAAGAGCAGACACTTGAAGATTTGTATTGATATTGCCCATCTTGGTCCAATATTTAGATAGACCCTAGGCATTGCCCCTGAGTAGTCCATCATGCTGCTAATGACAGTAACAGGTGGAAATGTTTTACATGCCGAGTGGAGGCATCGACTGTCCCATACCTTTCTATTTTCTTAGAAGGCTAGCTCTACCCTTTAGCGATGAATCATACCGATATTATGAAGCATGTGTTACTCCTCTCTGCTTTCAAGGACAGATATTTATGGATATTTTCCTTCTCCCAGGAAGAAAGAACATAAAATATAATGCCAATACAAACACTTTTTCTTTCTAAAGCATGGTAAACTGCAGTGCAGGTTAAACTTTAGCTTTAATTTAACACATTCTGGTATAGCTAGCAGTGAACCCTCAAGGGACAGTTTCTGAACATTTTCTGCTCTTATCTTTGAAATGCATGTGTCACTTAGCTTGAACAATTTGGCTTATTTGTTTACTAATTTGTAGAAGAATGAACTCAAAATGTCAGATGTGTGAAAAGTGAAATACTTTAATAATGTATTAATAATTACATTGATAACACAACCATGCTATCCTCTTTCTGGATTATTTTTCCACTCATTCCTAGCCCCTGCAGCATTCTGGCTGGCTACTTGCTCAATTCTGACATGCAGGAATGGCTGGAGGCTCATATAAATTTGGCATATATTGATGTATTTAAACCCAGTGGTATACCTAGAGTCAAACAATGTCTTCACCACTGTGTTTTAAATATATTATATTTTGCCATGTATAGTGTGCTCCCATGTATAATGTGTACCCACATTTTTGGCCCAAACTTTCAGGGAAAAAAATCTTTTGTTTTAATTTTTTAATTCAAATTTTTATTTATTTATATTTAGATACTTTTTTTGTATTATAAAGGAATTTTAGCATTTATTTTTTAACATATTATAGTACAAGAAATTTTATGTAACAAATAATTACAAACCACAAGAACAGATACAAGGTACAACAAATTTTATGTATAAAATTTTTTATATAAAAAAGATCATATTTCAGAGTATTATTTTTCATAAAGATATTATTGATTTCTAGAGTTACACTTTTAACTCATATGCATAAATAAAATAAAAACATTTATGTAAAGACAGAATTAGTGCTACCCATGTATAATGCACATCTTTATTTTTCCCTCACAAATTTGGGCAAAAAAGTCCACATTATGCATGGCAAAATATGACATTAAGAGACATATTCCAGCAGCATACCGGAACCCAGCCTTGCTGGGTTCTCACTGGCTTTCATGACTTCTCAGGAATGTCTGGCCAACCCACTTGGGCACTGTCCTGCAGCAAATGCCCTCCGCCTCCCTCCTCCTATGACAAAATTCACATTGTCTTTATTTCTTCATGATGCATTAGTTCAATACACATGTTCTTTTTCTCTATGAAGTGATTTAAAAAAAAATTTTTTTTTTGAACGTTCCTTTAGGAGCACCTTTCAAAACTCGAATCAGTCAGGATTTCACTTACTGTAATTTAAGAAATTACTTTCTTAAATTTGCTATTTTTAGACTAGGGCATGCAAACAAATAAAAATGTATTGCTATTATGAACATTAAATGATATTAGCTTACAAAAAATGAAATAAGCCAAATATTCACTGATATAAAATGCAGATGAGTGATCCCTTTTTTGTTATGCAGTAATATAAGAGTGGAAAGAAAAGGCTAGCCTTCATTTCTACCTCAAAGAAAACAACCAAATTGAACACAATATATCAAGACCAAAGTAATTTAGGTTTTGGCAGAACTGGTCTTTCTAGGTCAGCAATAAAGAAAGAACATGGTGTCTTGATGACATTAACATTTTACTTACTAATAATTACATGAAAATAGGAATTATTCAATATAGGGCCCAAGCCATAGATTTCTAATTTGAGGAAAAATAAGTTAGGTCCTGTTTTCATACCTTATACCAAGAATGTCTAGGTAGATCAAAGAGTTAAATATATAAACAACAAGCCATAAATAGAAAAAAGTAGTTACATATTGTGAGGTTCAATTCATTAAACAAAATATCTCTTTGAATGGGGAAATAACTTTTTAAGTTTAAAAGCAATGTTAGAAATTCAAGGGAAAATAGCCATAGTTTTAAAAACATTAAAATGTTTTAAAATCTATATGAGACAATAAACAAATTAAAAGACCAGCTAGCAAAATATTGCAACAAATAAATGGTAAATATTTTTATCAAATAAAGGCCCTATATGTAGAAGCAAGGAAGCCAACAAGGATCAAATAGAACAGTGGATAAAAATTATGAATAAACAATTCTAAAAAAGATACCCAATCAACATGCAGAAAATACATTTAACCTCAATTGTATGCATATTAATATAATAAATACAATTTTCCCAGTTGAAATACTATACATTATTTTAAATTAATTATAATAAGCAATTCTGGTCAAGGTACAGTAAGATGAATTCTTGTTCTCTATGGTGAGCGTGTAAAATTTTAACTTTTTTGAAACTACTTCAGTGATGTATATCTGCAAAGTGGTGATATTACTTGACATAAGGGCTGATTGTATCCTTGAGTTTAACATGTTGTTGGATCCACTGATTGATTAGATTCAGGTTCAGTTGTTGTTGTTTTTTTTTCTTTTTAGTTAAGGGTACTAGATATGTGGGGCTGAATGCTTCATTTTGTACCATCTCAAGAGGCACAAGAAATCTGGTTGTCCCATCCTTAGTAATGATAAGTAATACAAAGTAAACCATTGCATCTTTATGGATGTAACTTTAAGGGTGTAACTCTGTTTCTTTTTTATTTATGTAGAATAATCAAAATCAGATAGAAAAATTACCTTAGAAATAAACAACAAACTTAAGTTCTATTTATAAAATATGGAGGGGAATGTTTTTTCTAATGTGTGTTGTAAAAAAATTTTTTAAATGTTAAGCATGTTGTTGGTTATATATACTTTTTGAATACTTCAACCTACAAAGTAACTGATTCAACTTTGATAAAATTAGAATGCCATCCAAAGAAGCCTTCTTTCCATTTTCTGTACTGCATGGAAAAACCATCATTAACATGATCCTAGGTGAATCCAGAATGCTTCCATAAACAACTAAAATGCATTGGATTTTGATCTGATAATCAGTCCAGGAATTTTCCAACCCCACATTCTACCACTCAGTCTAAGGAATGACTGTCTGTCTGTGTGTTCAGTTTATCCTCAGTTGCTGTCTGTAATGGGAGTTTAGGCCCCTAGGCCACTCTCTCCAATCGTTGTACTACTGAAATAGCTGTTTGCCTCTACTTATTAGAATTGCTGAGGGGACACATTCCATACATTCAATGTGTTGAATTCAACTAAAATTAAAAAGATGGGTGAGGTTGTTTTCACACACATGAACCTGCTTTTACATCAGCCTGCATGGAACAATCCATGGTAATCCAGGCACTGAGAAAACCTCGCACATAATACTCGGCCTCCCTGAACAAGAAACCTCTCCCCCTGAAGGGGCTAGGATCCTAATTATTTAAGCCAGCGGTTCTCAACCTGTGGGTCACGACCCCCTTGGGGGTCAAATGACCCTTTCACAGGGGTCGCCTAAGACCATCGGAAAACACCTATCAGATACTTACATTATGATTCATAACAGTAACAAAATTACAGTTATGAAGTAGCAACGGAAATAATTTTATGGGGGCCACCACAACATGAGGAGCTGTATTACAGGGTCGCGGCATGAGGAAGGGTGAGAACCACTGATTTAAGCCCAGCCATGCTCCCTTTCTCTGCTAGACTCTCCACATACCTACGCCTCTAATTCTCTAGGGTAATTTCCTAGCAGAGAATTTGACCAGAGACAAGGATTTTCATTCTTAACCAGCACTCTATGCATTATCCACATAAGTCAGTTGACTTGATAAAATATGTCACCCTTTTGTTTTATTGCATTTCTTTGTTTTTCAGTTCTCTGTCTTGTCTGCCTCCCCAGCCTCCCTCACCCACACACCGTTGACTGTCCCGTGAATGAACAGTCTCCTTCTTTTAATGTTTTCTCATATTAACCCAATAAAACGAATAGATAGTCACCTTCAGTCATCCGTGCACAAGCTTGCTCACTTGGAAGAAACCAGAGTCAGAGCAAGGAGGGCCTGCCTCCAACTCCATGGCCCTTTGCCCAACAAAGGCAAGGATACCCTGAGGCAATTCGTTGGGAAGTTCAGTCCATCACCCTGACCTAGTTAACTCCACTCACTCTTCAGATCTCACTTCAAGAGTCAGTTCCTCACGTAAGTAAGCCTTTGCTCTCCCCCAGATGAGCTCAGATTGTCCTGCTCTTAGTTCTAATGACTATTAAAGAATTGTATGCTTATTGTATTAATGCCATGTACATGAGAATGAGGGGGCTGTTTCTTTTCTTTTTTTTTTTCCCTCTTTCATCTCCTCTTGTCACAGTACCTACTAGGACCCCAATAATATTTTGCGAAATAAACCAAAGAAAACCATCACCTGGTAATTCTAAATGAAATTCCCCTAGGACAGTACCTGTCAGCTCTTGCTACACATTAGAATTACCTGTGAAGTTTTTTTTAAACAGTACCAATGTCCATCCCTACTATTGACCTTTTTTTTTTTTTTTAATAAAGGACTTCAATTTTTTAAAGTTATAGGTTCACAACAAAAATAAGAGGAAGGTACAGAGATTTCCCATATACTATTTTACTTACATATAAGCATATATAATATACATAAGCACCATGATCAAATACATTATTGCTATTATTTTGAACAAACTGTGATCTGTTAGATCAGTTAAGAATAAGAAAAATAAAAGTTTTTATCTGACCTTCACTGAATCCTTCTTTAATGCCCTTTCTTTCTTAATGTAGTTGTAAGTTTCTGACCTGTTTTATTCTCATTTTCTCTGAAGAACTTGTTAAACATTTCTCACAAGGCAGGTCTACTGGCATCACATTCCCTCAATTTTGGTCTGAGATTGACTTCGTGTCTCCTTCAGGTTTGAAGCATAATTTCATAGGACACAGAATTCTCAGTTGATCGTTTTATTCCCTCAATACTTTAAATATTTTGCTCCAGTCCTCTTGCTTGCATGTTTTCTGAAGAGAAGTTGGGTGTAATTCTTATCATTGCTCCTCTATAGGTAAAGGGTTTTTTTCCCCCCTAGCTCCATTTAGGATTTTTTTCTTTATCTTTGATTTCGGTAATATGAAAATGATATGCCTAGGCATAACTGGTTTGTTGTCAATTGTCCTGATTGATGTTCTCTGAGCTTCACAGACCTGTGGTTTGGGATCTGACATTAACTTGGCGAAATCCTCAGTCATTATTATTTCAAATATTTCTTCTGTTCCTTTCTCTCTTTCTTCTGGTATTCCCATTACAAGTAGGTTACACTTTTTGTAGTTGCCCCGCAGTCCTTGGATAGTCTGTTCTTTTTTTTCTTTTTTCCTTTTTGTTCAGTCTTTCTTCCCTTTGCTTTTCAGTTTGGGAGGTTTCTATTGAGATAGGGTCAAGGTCAGAGTTTCTTTCCTCAGCCCGGTCCAGTCTATTAGTAAGCCCGTCAATGGCACCTTTTATTTCTATAATATGGGTTTCTTTTTTAATCTCTAACATTTGTTTTTCTTAGTATTTCCATCTCTGCTTACATTGCCCATCTGTTCTTGCATGCTGTCTATTTTATCCATGAGAGCATTTAGTATATTAATTATAGTTAAAAAATTTTAAATTCCTGGCTGGTAATTTCAACACCCCTGCTGTGTCTGGTTCTGATGCTTGCTCTGTCTGTTCAAACTTTTGCCCTTTTGTATACCTTGTAATTTTTCCTTGATAACTGCATGTGATGTACCAAATAAAAGGAACTGCTATAAACTGGGCTTTAGTAATACGGTGGTGAGGTGTGTTAGAGGAGGGGAAGCATTCTGTAGTCCAATAGCTATGTCTCAGTCTTTCAGTGAACCTAGCTTCTGGACAGTGAACTTCACAAGTGTTTTTATTTTTATTTTATTTATATTTTTATTGTTATTTATTTATTGCCCCTCTTCGGTAAGAGAGGGTGGCTAGAATGATTTGGAGTTGCTAATTCTGGTTCTCCCACGTGGAGAAAAAACGAGCTGACTGGAGTTGGGTATTTCCCTTCCCCCAGGTCGGTTAGGCTCTGATAATATCCTGGCAAGTTAGGCTCTGCTTAACTAGTTTCTCCTGAGGGTAGGTGTTAAGAACAGGGTGCTCTGGTGTATTTTTAAATGGCTTTTTTTTTCTTCTGGCCTCCCCCGGAAGCATGAGAGGGTTTTTCTCTGATATTTACTGTGGGAATCTGGTCAAGCTCCTAGAGGTAAATCTCACAATATTTTGCCCCCTCCCATGACTGGATCCCCCTGGAATTTTTCATCTGAGTTCCCAACACTAAGCCTCCAGCAATTCATCAATTACTGGCCAGGGTTTCCTACCCACCACCGATTGCCACAGCCAGTGTCTTCCATTAAGTTGTGACTCTCCTGTCGTCCCTCCAATTGTGGGGCAGCTGTTTGCCCTGTGTTTTCACCTCTTACAGATCCTAGAAGATCTGGTTTTTCAGTCTGTTCAGATTTTTACTTGTTAGGACAGAGTGGTGGCTTTCAGGTGCCTTACGTGCAGAACCGGAAACTGGAAGTCCCATAGACCTTTTAATCAGAACCTCAGCACCCTTACTAACCTGTAGCCAAGGTTAAGAAACTGATGACTAGTGCCAATAACCTCTCAGACAGGGATGGTCACCGGCAGCAGGCGGCAGCCAAACAACACAGTGGCTCTAGGAACACACAGCTACCTAAGGACTTCTCCTGCTTAGCAAGTTCATCTCTGCAATGAAAAGTTTCAACTCAGGGGTCTGTTTATCATGTTTTGCTTTTGTGGGATATGCACACACCCTAGTGCTTTGCATAACAAATGCATCAAAGATCATGACGGTTATATGAATAGTGATTAAAAATAATAAAGAATAGCTGTCACTCATTAAATGAGATTTGCCTCAGTCCAAGATATCTAAATAGAGCTTTCTGCTTGCCATTTCTGTTAAAGCTTACCATCTGCAGCTAGACTAAGAAGGGGTCTTGGGCTGAAACTGCTTTGTAGCATAAAGTGGAAGTCAACAGTGGGGACAAGGTATCCCTTGTGGCTGCTGCCCTGTCTGGACGAGGCATCATGAGGTTTTAATCCTCTACTGCACAACATTGAATAGACTCTGTGCAGGAGGAACAAACATTCCTCTATTCTCAAGGTTCTTCTGGCTGGTCTAATAATCAAATAGACACTAGATAAGCAAGAGAAAATAACCAAAGCCCATACATACATATGGGAACCCCACATGAGTTTCAGAGATAGAAAGGGAACATGAATATATAAAACATCCTGAGCTAGGGATGAGGTAAGATGCCTTGGATGCCCTGGGGTCGTTGCAAGATGGTAAAAACAGATGCTTAGTAAATAGAAGTTTGCCTTGCTCTCTAGATAGGTCAAAGGGGATTATCTCTGATAATCTCTTACTATGGCCAGGGCTCCCAATTCAAGTTTTTCTAAGTAGTTACAGGAAGGGCAGGAATTTCTCTTAAGCCTGAGGCTAAAGTAGCCTTTAGCTCAAGACAACCTGCATATCACCCAGGGAATATTTGCAAAATTTGACTACATTAGGCCATAAATCAAGTCTCAACAATTTCAAAAGATGGGCTATATTCAATTAAGATAGAAATCAATAATAAAAACATAATGGAAAATCCATTCTCCCCAGTGACATGTTGAGAGAAGCAGCATTGCTAGTGACTCCAGAGATAGCAAAGCTGTATCTTCTTCCATTGGGTCATATTGGGATGCCCCTAGGTATCTGTCCATTTAGAAGAACCCCAGAATTCTTAAATAATCTTCAGTCCAAATCAGTGAGGAAAGGAAACCCCAGTAGAGAAATGAACAAAGTCTTAAGGAAGCATTTCCAAAAGAAGGTCCATAAGCATATCAAAAGGTGTTCAATATCAGGAAAATGCACAGTAATACCACAAAACACTAGTCAGACTGGGAAAAATTATAGTGTCTGTCAATATCAATTGGAGTACACTGCTAGTGGGAAGGAGAATTGTCACAACCACTTCAAAAACCAATTAGCACTGTCTAGTAAATTTGAAGACACCCATAAGCAAGACTCAGCTGTTCCACTCCTAGAGGAACTCATGCACATGTGTCCCCAGAGACACATACAAGGGTATTCTCTGCAGCATTGTTCACAATCTCCCCATGCTAGTAACAACCCAAATGTCCATCACTAGTAGAATGGGTAAATAAATTGTAGCGCAACATATAATGAAATACTATGCTACATTCAAATCTGTGAATGCATCTTGCAAACACAAAGTTCAAATGAATCCAGTTTACTTTTCTGTAAACTCTTTATTGAACCTAATTTACATACAGAAATGTATACAAATTATTATATTATCAATAGATTTTTCACAAAGTGAACACACCCATGTAACCAGCACCCACAAATCTATTTTATTTTTGAAAAAGAAATATATTACCTCAATAGATGATGAGTTTCTTTTACTGTTTGTGTCCTTTACACAATGCTTAGCCAGAGGGTAAGCTCTATAGAGTTTGTCGAATCATATACAAAGCTCTTTTGATTGGTGCCACCAAATCAAAAAGAAGATGACCTTGAGTACAGGGGACTTCAGAATGTCTGCATTTTATTTTCCTTATCCGTTTAATAATAATGCTTTATATTTTCATTATTTCTTCACTTTACTTATATAAGTACCTCTATTTCATACTCATAATAATCCTAAAAGTTGACCAAGAAGGTATTATTTATCCCTTTGTCATAGTTGTGGAAACTGAGTCTCAAAAAAGCTAAAAGTCTTGGCTGGACACTAGATGGGCCAAACGAGGATGCCCAGTTCTCCTTTGCCTTAATGAAGTATTCTTTCTCCTATATGACATTGAACTGGGCGACTGAACTCCTCAGCCTCCAAGGGGCTTCTTACAGCATTAACTGTCAAAACCCATGATGCTCTCTCCAAAAAGAAGATGAAGATGACCAGCAGGAGGCAGACATAGCAGGGACTGTACCAAGCAGTCCTTGATTAAACTGTACACTCACAGGCTTGGGAAAACCTCCTGATACCCTCCTTTTTAGTGTCAGTGTATTGTGTTCTTCTGAACAAACTTTTTTGACATTTTATTTTTTGAGTAAAAATTAATGAATATGATACAGTTTCTCATGTATAAAGTATAGCTCAATCAAGTTGTTTTGTTTTTTTTTTTAAGTGACAGATACCACTTGTGGCTCCCAGAGTGGATTAATATGGTCTGGAGCCTCCTCACTTGTCCACCAGTAGCCACACAATGACAGACTTGACTTCCAGGGCAAGATCTATGACATGAGAACTTTAAACTATTCCTGTGAGACACAAGGAAATACTTGAACAAATAGAAGTTTATTGCATGCATAAGAAGGATCACTTAATATTGTCAAAGATGTCAATTTCCTTAGGTTAACATGGGTTGTTTTTTTGTTTTTCTATTTTTTTTGTTTGTATATGTGTATCTAAACAAGCTGGTTTTCATTTTTTAACAATAAGACAATGAACAAGCAATAATATGTAGAAGAATTCTGATAAAAACAATTAGGAGCCAAGAGCCCTATTAGATATTAGAACATAAAACAGTAATTATAAAAAATGTGATATTGAAATCAATGGAAAATAATAGAAGATTCAGAAATAATTCTAAATATAAACAAAAATGTAGTAACAAAGGTGGTGGTTCTAATCAATGAGAAAAAGATTAATTATTTAATAAATGCTATTGCAACATTTGGGTAACCATTAGGGAAAAATAAAGTTAACACCCATGTCTTATAATTTATTATACATACAGCCAAAGACAGATGGATCAAAATATATATGTAAAAAATGCAAGAAACCATACAAGTACTAGAATAAATAAGGGAGAAAAGTTTCAATATAAGAAGTGAGGAATACCTTTCTATGACAAAAACTTCAGAAGCCATGGAAAAATACATGTGTATATACAAGTTTGTATATACGTATATGTACATGCACATATATATGATAAATTTGACTAAGCACACAAAACACCATAAGAAAAATAAAAAGACAAATGCCAGAAATACTCAAAGTGTATCCCAAAGGGACATACAAATCTCTAAGAAGACAACTCAGTAGAAAAATGGGGAAAGGATTTTAACAGATGGTTCACAGAAAAGAAATAAAAATGCATCTTAAACACATGAATACATGCTCAACTTCACTCTTATTAAGGAAAAACAAATTAAAACCTCACCAAGATATCATTTCTAATCTAGTAGACTGTCAAAAATCAAAAAGATTGATAACGCACTAAGTTGGCAAAGATTCAAGAAAACAAAGCCTCTCCCAGCCCTTATGGAACTGAAAATTGGTGCATATTTGGCAGTATCTATCAAAACACGAATATCTGAGTACATCCCTATTGACCTAGGATTTTCCTCTTCTCAGAATTAATCCCACAGATATTCAACACATGGTAATTACACTGTACCAGGTTATTCTATGCAATGTCATTTGTAATATCAAAAGATCAGAAACTATCTCAATATCCATCAATAGATGACTAGTTAAATAAGTTATGATACATGCCTACAATGGAAAAATCATGTGATTGATAAAAATAATTACAAACCTTTTCATGTACTAATATGAAGACATCCCCACGATAAGTAAAAAAAGTACAAAACTGTGTATATAGAATTCTTCGATTAGTGTGCAAAGGATAGAAAAAAAAATACATGCTTGTTGAGAAACACATGTATGTGTATAAAATCTGTGAGATAGTCACATGATCTGACTCCAATAGTTGCCTCTCTAGAGAAGGACTGACTGGCGGATAGGAGAGAATTTTCACTGTATATGATTTTTTTATTGCTTTTGAATTCTGGAATATGATGTCATATTACCTATTTATAAATATTTAAATAGAACACAAGGAGTCAGTGGATAGAATTGAATCTAACTAAGGGCCCAACCAGTAGCTCCCACACTAGGCTAAGCCTGCCATGGGGGTGAAGAGAGTGAGGCTCGGTGGCAGGTTAGAGAGGGTCCTCCGCCAGACTTGGATTGGCGGGGGCTCCCCCAGCGAATGTTTGAATGTTCCTGATCTGCCACCAGACCCCTCTGCTGGAGAAGCCACTGTTCATCGTCTCTGCTACCCACAGAGCTGGAAGCTGTGGGCCCTGCCCCTTCCCGCTCTGGGCTTCTGCTGTGTGATAAACACCTCTGAGAAGGGCTCCACATGGGAGGAGGCCCTCCTCACTCCCTCCTCACTAGCTCCTTCCCACCCCTATAGGGAAGGCCCATTTCTTTTTTGTGGTGAAAATATTTAAGGTCTATTCTCTTAGTCTTCTCCCAGATGTACCTCTACAGTGGTCTTCAAAGGGCTGACACTTTGCAGGGCTCTGGCCCACCCAACTTCAGCACTGCTCCCAAGGGCCCAGTCTGGGGCTCTCTCACTTAGGGCAGAGGCAGAACTGCCTCAGTTTACCCCATACAGGAGACACAGCAAAACCTGCCTGCCTCCCAGGGCAGCCCTGGCCTGACTCATCCGTCTAAAACAGCTGCCAGAAAGTGTGTCCTCCGACATCACAAACGCTGCCATCTCTCGTAGAAGCAATGGAGTCCACAGTAGATCTGCTAACAGACCTATGCTTAGATTTTACCAAACTCACTGGGCTCTAAATTCATTCTTTTTTCTGTCGAATGTCAGATACACAGAATTAGGTTAGTAATAATACTTTGTGCATATTGCACCAATAGCGTCAGTTCATTCATGGACCTCTTTTATTGCATATATTCATCCCTCCGCTAGTGTCCAGAACTTCACCAGTAACTTATAGCTCCCTATACGCTCCTCCCCTATTTGCCCCTTCCTCCTCCCACCCCAGGTAACTATTATCCTCAACTGTATGTTTATCATCTGTTTGAATTTTAATAGTCTCTCACATAAATATGTATGCCTATACAATATATTTTTAGAGAGTAAATTAACATTTATATCATTGTTAACCACAGAGAAAATTAAACAGGTGGGAATTTATCTTTGGTACACCTTGAACACAAAAAACTAAACTACCATGAATGCAAGGTGAACTCTTTTTCTTGTTTCCACCCCCAAAAAAATTTTGTTATGAGCACCAATTTTCCTCAAGATTTGGCGAGATCTAATCTGCCTTTGGTACCTTAATGCACCCCCATCTGTTCTCCTTCTTGTTTCCATCCTCTCCACCCCCATCCTCTTTCAAGAAATGTAAAATGCTGTTCATTTGGCCTTCCGTTGAACACATCCTTAACAAGGGAATATTGTATCTATCATTTATTCCTTATTGTAAATTTAATTTGTGGGCTACCTCTTCAAGATATTTTAAGTATCTCCATTTGAGAAACAAAAGAGATTCATGTTCTGTTAAAAGAATTTCATTCCAGTAAGGCGATAAGGGCATTTTAAGAGAATTGAAATGTCCCTTTCACAGGAATATGACTCATAAAAAATGGAACATAAGGAAATTAGTAGGACCTCATCTACTAGGAATTTTCCTTCAGTAAGATCTCTTAGGCCTGCTTGGGGCACATTACAACTCTACCTTTAAAAAAAAAAAAGTCTTTTATTTTTAAGTCAACTATACAACATTGAGGTTAATTCTTCTCCTCAATTCATGGCACACTCTTCACATTATTCTTGCCAAGCTCCTCTTTTATTTCATTTTTTCACTACTTCCTTCAGCACCTCTTCAATCCCTTTCCCCCTATATACAACCACTTTTAATAGGTCTTTTCATTCGACCTTCCCCACCAGCTTTATTGAGATATAATTGACATATACCATTGTGTAAGTTTAAGGAATGTGTTGTGCTGATTTGATACATTTATATATTGCAAAATGATTACCAGAGAAGCATTAGTTAACACCTCCATCACGTCACAAAATTACCCTTTCTTCTTTGTGGTAAGAATATTTAAGATTTACTTTCTTAGCAACTTTCAAGTATATAATGCAGTGTTGTTGACTATAATCACCATTCTGTAGGTTATAAATTGATTCCCAGAAATCATTTTTTTTATAACTGGAAGTGTGTATCCTTTGACCAACATCTCCCAATTTCTTCCAATCCCTGGTCCCTCACAACCACCATTTTACTCTGTTTCTATGAGTTTGGCATTTTTGAATTCCACATATAAATGATGTCATACAAGTATTTGTCTTTCTATGTGTGACTTGTTGCACCACTTGATCATGGCATATTACTCTTCAAAGGTGCTTTTGAATTTGATTTGCTAGTATTTTGTTGAGAATTTTTGTACCATATTTATCAGGGATACTGGCCTGTAGTTTTCTTTTCTTGTAGTGTCCTTATCTGGCTTTGGTATCAGGGTAATGCTATCCCAGTAAAATGAGTTTGGGAGTGTTTTCTCTTCTATTTTTTGGAAGAGTTTAAAGAGGATTGATATTAATTCTTCTCTGTTTAGTAGAATTAACCTGCAAAAACGTTCTGGGCATGGGCCTTTCTTGTTGGAAGGTTTTTTATTACTGATTCAACTTCCTTACTTATTGGTCTGTTAAGATCTGTCTCTTCATGATTCAGTCTTGATTGGTAGTATGCTTCCTGGAATTTATCCATTTCTTTCAGAATATCCAATATGTTGGCAATTGCTCATTGTGTTCTCCTATGACCATTTATATTTCTATAGTATCAGTTGCAATGTCTTATTTTTCACTTCTGATTTTATTTATTTGAGTTTTCTCTCTTTTTTTTTCATAGTCTAGCTAAAGGTTTGTCAATTTTGTTTGTTTTCAAAAAACTAGCTCTTAGTGTTGTTGATCTTTTCTATTATTTTTCTGGTCTCTATTCAGCTCTTTGTTATTCTTTTCTTTCTGCTGTCTTTGGGCTTATGTTGTGCTCCTTTTCTAGTTCCTTGAGGGATAAAGGAACTAGAAATTGGGATCGTTTGTTGTTTATTTGAGATCTTTTTTCTCTGAGAACTGCTTTGCTATATCTCATATGTTTGAGTGTGTTGTTTCCACTTTTGTTTGTTTAAATATAGTTTTTATTTCCCTTTTGAAATCTTCTTTTCTCAATTGGTTATTTAGGAGTGTGTTGTTTAATTTCCACATATTTTTTTAATTTCCCACCTTTTCTCCAATTATTGATTTCTAGTTTCATACCATTGTGGTAAAAAGAGATACTTAGTATGATTTCAATCTTCTTAAATTTGCTGACCTTGTTTTGTGACCTATCACATGATCTATCCTAGAGAATTTCTGTATGCACTTAGAACAATGTGTATTCTGCTGCTATTGGATGGTATTGTTCTGTATATGTCTGTTAGATCTCTTTACCTTTTGTGACTTTACAGTAGGTTTTTGCTTTGTAGTTACCATGAGGCTTACATAAAATAACTTATAAATAGAATAGTTTATTTTACACTGTTAACAATTTAACTTTGATCACATATAAAAATTCTATATTTTTGCTCCCCTTTTATTGTTTTTGATGTCACAGTTTGCCTCTTTTATATTATATACTTATTAACAAGTTATAGTTATATTTTTTTTATTTTTTTATTGTTAGACTTCTTGGGGTAATATTGGTTAACAAGAATTACATAGGTTCCAGGTGTACAATTCTACAGTGCATCGTCTATATGTTGCATTATGTGTTCGCCACCCAGAGTCAGTTCTCTTTTCATCACCATATATTTGGCTCCTCCTCCCTCCTCTCCTACCTATAATTATTTTTAATACACTTATTCATTAATCTTTACACTTGAGTTAAGTAGTTAGAGTATTCTGAATTTGTCTATATGCTTCCCTTTACCAGTTTTCACATGTTTTCATGTTATTAATTAGTGTCCTTTTGTTTCAGCTTGAAGAAATCCTTTTAGCATTTCTTGTAAGTTGAGTCTAGTGGTAATAAAATCCCTCAGCTTTTATTTGTCTGGGATAATCTTTATCTGTCCTTCATTTCTGAAGTATAATTTTGCTAAATAAGGTATTCTTGGTTGGTAGTTTTTTCTTTCAGCCCTGTGAGTACTTGTATGTCTTCCCACTCTCTTCTGGCCTGTAAGATTTCTGCTGAGTTGTATACTGGTAGCATATGGGGGTTCCCTTGTAAATTACAAGATTCTTTTCTATTGCTTCTTTAAAGATTCTCTATTATCTTTTGATTTTTGATAATTTTATTATATTGTGTCTCTGAGAGCATCTTTGCATTGAGTATGTTTGGTAACCGATGAGCTTCATGAACTTGGATGTCCATATCTCTCCCCAGGTTTGGGAAGTTCTTGGCCATTATTATTTAAAATAAGATTCACACACACACACATACCCTTCTCCTTTTGGAATTCTAATAAAATGCATGTTATCCCTTTTGATGGAATATGTAGGTCACATAGGCTTTCTTCACTCTTATTCTTTTTTTCTTTGTTATCCTATGATTAGATAATTTCAAAGTTCCTGTCTCCTAACTCACAGATTTTTTATTCTGATTAATACATTCTATTGTTTATGCTCTCTGTTGCATTTTTCATTTCATTCATTATGTTCTTCAGCTCCAGAATTTCTTTTGTATGATTTATGTCTCTTTGTTAAACTTTTCATTTTTCTCATATATTGTTTTCCTGATGTTATTTGTCTTTCTTAAGTGTTTTCTTGTAACTTGTTGAGTTTTCTTAAACAGTTATTTTGAATTTTTTGTCATGTAAACCGCAGATCTCTGTGTCTTTGGGATAGGTTATGGAAAACTGTTGTGATCCTTTGGTGGTATCTTGTTTTCTTTATTTTTTATGTTCATTGAAATTTTTCATTGCTTTAAAGGAGCAATCACTTCCCCAGTCTTTACTAACTGAATTTGGGAGAAAAATACCTAAAGATTCTGAGGCTTTCTTAAAACTTCTATAGGTAAACCTGCTCCATTCTTCTTCTTCCCTTTTGTGGCAGAATTCTTAAGCTTGTATGCACCAGACTGAGTGCTGACAGCTCCCCGTTTGTTTTCCCAAAGATGATGCTAAAGTTCAGGTTTGTGGTCTCTCCCTGGTGTGTAGAGTGGGGCTGGCTTTCTGCACACACTTGCTAGCCATCTGTCAAAGCTTGCTCTCACCATCAGGAGCACACTGGGAGCTGGCTATGGTAGTGGGGATGAGAAGCACAGAATGGATGCCTGTGGGCCAGTTGGGAGAACCATAAGCAAGATGTCCCCAGTGGCTAGTATACAGGTTCCTTGATGAAGTCCACAATGCAGTTAGTAAGATCTGCATCCCTTCAATGACCTCTGAGAGTCTGCTGCTCTCCCAGCCTTTCTTCTTGTCCCACAGTCATGTATTGTAGCTCATGTTTCAGTACTCTGGATGCAGTGAGAGAGAAATGAGCCTTCTTGGGAGCATCCCACACAGCTGAGAAAGTCAGTTGCTCATGCACATGCTCTCTCTTTCCCCTGTGGGAGACTAACTCTCTTGATGCTAAGCTGTGCCATCTTGGGGCAGGTAATGTCAGACAGTTCCTTTTGCCTTCTCCAGTGGATCCAAAGTTGTTTTTTTGTTGTTTTTTTTTTTTTTTTTTTTTTTGGTTTCAACAGTGTGCTGGAACTTCTCTACAGGAATCCTAGACTTCCATAAAGACTTTCTCATTTGTGAGTGGTTGTCTAAGACTATTTTCCAGGTGTTTTCAAACCATGTTCAATACTGGAGCTAGTTTTACAGCCCTTGCAGGGTTCACAGCTGGGACTAAGGTCTGTATTACCCAACACATGAGTGGGCAAGACTCCTCCCAGGTCCCTTGGTAACTGATGCTGGATCCCATAGCTCCTACAAAGGCAATTTTGTCCATGGATGCCAAATTGTTGTTGGGGAAGGGGACACAAATGAGGGACATCTTATTCAGCCACAATGCTGACATCACTCCTTGAACATTTTAAATAGCATTGCAAAACTTATCTTCTTTCCTTGTTATGTTAATAAAATTTATCCATGTTGTTAATGTTACTGAGGTACATTCATTTTCTCCACTTTTTGGTGTTTTAAAATTATTGAGGATCTGAAGAGCTTTTGTTTATGAAAGTAGTATCTATTGCTACTTACCATATTAGAAATTAAGTCTGAGAATTTAAAAATATTTATTTATTTATTCACTTTAAAATAACAAACTAACCCATTACATATTAACAGAAACAACATATTTTATGAAAAATAATATTTTCAAAGTCACAAGAAAATTTTAGTGAGATAAACTAAACCATTACTTTAATTTTTACTAATCTTCTTGAGGTCTGGCCAATAGAAAATAACCAGATTTTTATATCTGCTTCTGCATTTTATTTGTTGTGATATGTTGTTTCGTAGAGTGTATGAAGATAATCTGATTTCATATGGATACGTAATTGGTAAAGGGAGAAATATTTCAATAGTCTTTTCAGATCATTATGGTCAATTTTTAGGCTAGTTGCAATGTAGATGCTGAAACCATAGCAATAAACTTTTAATATGCAGTTACATTAACATCCATTGGTATATCTTGCAGTTTGGATAGATTTTTTACCCATGCATGATTTTGTAATAATTAAATTGACACTAGTATCCTCACCTCAATATTATAGCCACATGTTATTTAGGGGAAACTTATGGAACTGAGGGATGGATAAAAGGTGGCTCCATGACTCCTAGTGGCTAATAACAGTGACATTGAGAATTTCCTCTCTTCCAGTTCATGACAATGCACTGAAGTTCATAGGCACTAGGTTACATGGATTCACAGACTATATTATTTCCTTTAACTTAAGTAACCTTCCTAAAGTTGGACCTTCCAAGGGAACTTGGATCAAAGATAATACTAATAAAGCAAACACAATTGAACAACAAAAAAAGGGCAAACCTGGTGTATCTCCTGCCAGTTTACAATGTTACAAATATCAACCATCAAATAACTCATCTGACAAAGAGTCAGCCAAAAAGACTTGAGTTCTTTAAGAAGATCATTAGAGATATATTATTACACACTATTGTTAACTATCAACATCACCTCAAGTATATGCTAAGTAAGCCTTAAGATAATAACTGTGACACTGTAAGACATTTAAATAGCTCTGTGTGTATGTATATGTATGTTAGTTTAGAGAAGAGGCATTAGAGAAATTCTTCTTTTGTATAGAAAGTTCAAAATTTTGCTGTCAAAAAGAAAATATAAATGATTCAGTCTTGATTGCATTTGACTTAAGTATATAAGAGATGTTGTACACAGACTGCTCCTCAAGTTGCTGAACATTTCCTGACTTTATTTCCAAGAAGAGTTCCTAGTTAAAAAACACATTAGAAATAATGAATAAGAATTTATGCTAGGTGTTCGGAGTATATATGTATCTAATTCATCAATAAGAGACAAAAGAAAGGCTGCCAAAATTTATTGCCAATATTATATGTAATATACATAGAACACCCATTTAGCTTATTATTAAGTGTATATTAATAGTTAGTTGTTTATCACTGTTTAATACCAGGCCATAAGCAGAAAGTAATAATGGTGAAGATTATATTGTTGATTTGAAGAACAATCAGAAATTATCTGAATTTTCTTTTAATGCCCTTTTTACAAAGGCCACTGAATTGACATGCTTAGAAAGGAGAACTGTACTGGAGTTACTGATATCAATTATCAAGGGAATAACAAGAACTCAGACCATTCAGGTATGAAGGTATTTTTCACCATGTAAATAACTCCAACTAACCAAGGTACTCACTGAGGGCCAGGGTAACATGGAATGGGTGGTGGAATAAAATATCAATGATAAAGTGATATTTTATCAGTGACAAAATATTAATGATAGCCTGGAGACCAACTATAGAAATGAGAATGGAAAGATCTATACATATTTTTATGTGTATATTAACCATTTGATATCTTTCCCTCTCTTTCTTCCCCTGGTATTTTTATATGAGGAGTGTTGTTGGTGCTTAATTTCACAATGAATTGACTAGATCATGAGAAGGCATGTCCAAATTAGATGGAGAGAACTGAAATTCACCTGTAGATCTTGGAGAAGAATATGATGACTGATGGGACTTGTAACTCTCGTTAGAGCGAAGGAGAAGCCATTTGTAGGAGAGAGGTGTTAAAAGGGATGGATTGTGCCAGTCCTGAGTCTGTTTCCATCAGATCTATTCCATCCAGACCCACTTCCCCTGCACTGCTCTGTATTTCAAGGCTGATCCCTGAAGATTCTGTGTCCCAGGCTCCTAGGTGGGTTTGGGCAATGGGAGGTTTTAGAAGGAGATTATAAGGTGGGAGGAAAGGAGAATCCAGAGTATTTTTTCCCAACCATCTTCACTACAGGTGGCATCTCCAGAAGTACTGTCATTTCCAATGTGGAGTGCCATGGTTCTAGCTTCCAACAGGTGACCCTGGCCCTGGGCTCTGTTTACATTACCTTTTCCCTCTCTCCTTACACCTAGCGATGGTAATGCCTTCTTGCTGTTGCTAGTCTTTGGGTTATTGAATTGCTCCTATTTTCTTTCTCAGGTTTCTATCATCTTTGTAACCAATTGCATGCATCAAATACTTTCTGTTCTAAGTTCTCCAAGGAGGAGGAACTAGTTAAAGGATGATAGTAATAATCACAATAGTTCATGTTTATTAATAACTTACTAAGATTTATGCCCTGTGCTAGAGATTTCATACGCATTAAATCATTTAATACTACCAATAACTCTAAAAGGTAAGTCCTCCATTTATTCCCACTTTATAGAGAGGTGGCACAACTTGTCTGAGGTTACACAGTCAGTGGCCCAAGTGAGACTTGAACAAGAATCTGTGTGACACCATGTTCATACTCATCATAGTCATTCATCACTATAATGCATATTACACAAACATCAAAACAAAATTTTCAAAAAATAAATATATTAAAAAGTGTCCATGGTTTAACATTAAGTTTTTAGAAGTATGATAGAAAACTCAATGTATAGGATCCAAAGAGGTTTATTAAAATATGTATCTATTCATCCCATAAATAAATAATACTAGATATGTCAAAACAAGCTATTTCTAGGAGGTAGCATTAGAGGTCATTTTAATTTTCTTCCATGTGCACCTATTTTTTCCCATTTTTAAACAATGATTTTTTTCTTTTTTCTTTCTTCTTTTTTTTTTTTTTTTTTTTTGTATGTGGGTAGCTCCCTGGCTGGGAATCGAACCCAGGCCACAGCGTTGACAGCGCCAGCGCCAAGGCCTTAAGCCACTACACCACCAGGGAACTCCGATTTTTTTCTTTTTTTATGAATTTTTCCAATTTAAAAACAATGTAAGTGTGGTCATGTATCCATGAGGCTTAGGTGTGACACCTCCAGGACTTCATCTAAGGCCCAGGCTCATGTTCTTTTGTAGCTTCATCAGCGTTGATGTAGCACCTCAGGACCTTCCCATTCTCGTACCAGCAGCAGGAAGGACGAAGGGAGATTCCGTTCCTTTGAAGGAGACTTCCTGGAAATGCCATACATGTTTGTTTCCATAGCATTGGCCTTCTGGTTAGTCACAGGGTCACCTCAGGCTACAAGGAAAGCCGATTCAACTGAGTGCCAATGTGGGTCTGTAAAGAATGGATATGCAAGCAATTGGCATTCCTTCCACAGACCATTATAATTAGTATAAAATAAAAACAAATTATGTTGCTTTAATTTCTCAATTGTACTACATGGTATCTAACTAATTAGGTTCCATTTATATCCAAATGGAGATCTTTGACCTTTTGGCCTTTGCAGAATGTGTAATATACAGGGGGAATGATTTTTTAAAATAAACTTATAGTTTTGGAATAATTTTAAACTTCCAAAAAAGTTTTAAATATAATATAAAGAGCTCCTCATTTACCCAGTTGGTTTCTTCAAATACTATCTTCTTCAATAACCATGTTGCATTTGTTACCAGTAAAAAGGCAACATTGGTACATTATCATTAACTAACCTCCAGCCTTTATCAGATTACACCATTAATGACCTTTTTCTGTTCTAGGATCCAATTCAAGATCCACATTACATTTATTATCATCTCTCCTTAATTTTTAGTCTGTGACAGTTTCTCAAGTGTTTCCTTGTTTTGTGATTTATTTTTTCTAATGACCTTGACAGTTTTGAGGAGTATAGGTCAGGTACTTGTAAAATGTCCTCAATCTGAGTTTGGCAGGTGTTTTCTCATGAGTAGACTGGGGTTACGGACTGCGGGGGAAGAATAGCGAGAGAGCATGAAGAGTGAAAGGATACAAGGGTCCCGCCTGCTAGACACATACTCTTACCAGGAGACCTGTGGCAGGCAAAGGGACACACCTCCATTACAGTGTGAGGAAGACCACATTTACTGGCAGGAAGGAAGTATGGATGCAAGGACATTAGTCTTTCCCCAATCTCAAAGCAAATAAGCTGAAGTAGGATTTTTGAATAACTTAATGTCTGTGCTGATGGATGATGCTAGCATGACTTCGTTCTATCTCCTGAACTCTTGTGGTAAGATCTCCATGCAAGACGAAAATCAAGGAAAGACGTTTTTTCCTTGACTTTAAAATGCTCGGGTGCACATTTTTTCTGGTTATGTGTTGTATCTGTTTAATATGAAAAATAAATAAAATTAAAAAACAAGTAGTAAAAATTACTTATAATTCCACCCCATAACTATAACTACAACTAAAAGTTTTACATATGAATATACAAAGTCTGACAAGTTCACTTATTTGCCACTGTGTGCTTACATTGGCAGCACTGTACAAACAACGCATTAAGGTTTCATAACCTTAGCATATCTATATCTCACAGCTGGGTTTGTGTCAACGTGTGGCGGTGTCTTGCTGAGTGGCATTCATTATTGTTGATGTGTGTTTTTGTGTGCTGTCTCGAGAAAGTTGAAGATTGAATTAGAGCAACAAACAAACATTAAATTTCTTGTTAAAGTTGGCAAGAGTGGAAGTGAAATCAGGGACATGTTAGTCCAAGTTTATGGGGATAGTGCCATGAAGAAAATGGCAGTGTACAAATGGATTAAACATTTTTCTGAGAAAGTATCACTGATAAAGAGAGGTCAGGGTGGCCAGCAATAAGCAGAATTGATGAAAACATTGCGAATATTCATCAGACTGTGGGTCAGAATTGTCAGCTGACTGTGAGGAGCATAGCAGACCAAGTAAATATCAATAGAGAAACAGTTAGGAAAATCTTAACTGAAAATCTTGGCATGAGGAAGGTGTGTGCAAAAATGGTCCCAAAGGAGCTCACCGATGAACAAAAGCAAAGGAGAGTTAAAGTTTGCCAAGACTGTTCAGAGAGGCAAGACGATGTTTTGGGCCATACTGTCATTGGTGATGAAATATGGGTGTACCGATACAACCCTGAAACAGTGTCAAAGTGCACAATGGAAGTCAGCCAATTCTTCACAACCAAATTAAGTTCCATCAGTCCAAATCAAGAGTCAAAACAATGTTGCTAACCTTTTTTGATATCAGAGGTATTGTCCATTATGAATTTGTACCAAGTGGACAGTCAACCAGGTTTACTATTTGGAAGTGCTGAAAAGGCTGCGTGAAAAAGATGACAACAACCTAAACTTTTCACCAACTCATGGCTCTTGCATCACAACAATGCACCAGCTCACACAGCACTGTCTGTGAAGGAGTTTTTAGCCAGTAAACAAATAACTGTATTGGAACGTGCTCCTTACTCACCTGATCTGGCCCCCAATGACTTTTTTCTTTACCTGAAGATAAAGGAAATATTGAAGGAAGACATTTGATGACATTCAGGACATCAAGGGTAATTCAATGACAGCTGGTGACCATTCCAGAAAAAGAGTTCCAAAATTGCTTAGGCGCTGGTATCAGTGCATAGCTTCCCAAGGGGAGTACTTTGAAGGTGACTGTAGTGATACTCAGTAATGAGGGATGTAGCACTTTTTCTAGGATGCGTTTGTGAACTTAATTGTCAGAACTTGTACATATGTACAAAAAAATACCTATTATAATATATTTACACTGTAGAATACTTAGAAATGATACATAATTGTATATAGTAGTTAAAGTCACCTATAGCCTCCTGAAGATTTTTTTATACTTCTGCTTGCATATCTTATTTTTTTAACCAAAAATATGGAATCATACTGTATACATTGTTCTATCATCCTTCTTCAAAAAATATACTACCATTAGTCATTTTATTACCATCATGAGTATTATTACCTATTGAAATATGTACTTTTAGAAAGGTATCATTATCCCTATTGTACAGATAAAGAAATTAAGGGTAACAGATGTTAAGTAAATTGTAATCTAGAGCAATTTTAACCAAGTTCTATAGAATCCAAACCCATGCACTTACTCTATGTCAGTGAATGCTCACTTAGAAGAATATTGGTTTAAAATTAATTTTTCAATGTATCAAAGTTAAAAATACAAAAACCTGGTTCAACTTATTTTAATTAATTCCCTTATTTTCCTTATAAATGCAGAAAATTTTAATAACCATTAATAAAAAGACATTAATTTTGGTCCCATTTGCAAATTTAATTAAATGCTTTAATTAGTTTAAATTAAATTTTGAAATTTAATGTAGTCAATTCCCTTTTAAAACATTTCAGTATCTGATTTACAGAAAGACCTCTCCAAATTAGTTAAGTAATATTTGTAAATTCAATAAGTTAAATATAAATATAAGTCTAAAATGCCTTTAATTGTTCCCATGCTATTTATTTTCCCATGCTACGTGATATTTAAACATTAAGTAACAAGTTTAAACCAATTATTCAATTACGCATTATAAGTTTGAATCTCAAATCTTGAATGCTAAGTTCTCTTAAACATTATAAACACCCAAAGCATCAAACAGAAACAAATTTATTAAGACATAAATATTAATACTGCTTGTTTGATTTACTTCATCTTTATAGTAAATTCTAACTTTTTAAATTCCTTTCCAATTCTTTATTACCGTAATTCTAACTATTCTCGAATCAAAACATTTATCCAATTCCAGTTCACATAATGGAGGAATAGTCTATATTAGATTAACTCTCTTGCCAATGACAATTATAATCCTGGACAAAATATGAGAAACAATTGTATGAAGGCACTGAAGAGCAACCCAAAGTAGGTGGAAATGGGAAGGATACTATCCTCGAAGAAGGGAAGCTCACTGGGTGAGGTCCATATTTAATCAGCTTTTCGCCCTGAGGGCGTCTTATGGTTTACTACTTCAGTGTCTGGGGAAACAGAGCTCAAGCAGAGAGCAGCAGTTTTACTAGGCTGATGAGACAGAAGTGAGGATGTTAGAAGTGATCCAGAGACATGGGAAACCAAGAAGGGGAGAGGAGCCAGAATCCCAGAAAGAATAAAGCCACAAAATAAAGAGACCCAAAGTTTTCATATAAATGTCCTTTAAATCCTTAACTGATTCCTAAATTGTGTATATATGGGAAAGACTCCAAAAAGGCTAAGGAACTCAGCTGAGATTTTAGCAGCTACCTAGGACTCAGGAGTTTAATTTTGGTGTTTAAGTCCAACCAAAATAGAGAAGTTTGGTAAATAGCTTAAACTTTCTACTGATATTTCAGAAGGGCCACACCTTAGGAATAAAGGCCACATCTGAGGACCAAGGGCAAAACTGAATATACCTAACAAAGGCTAAATCGAAACCCCCTAGGGTCAAGGTGATCTGCCAGTAATTTAACTGCTGCCATAACAAAATGGAGTACTCTTTAGAGGAAAGTAAGTTTACTCAGAATTTCTACAACATAGTATTCACAATGACTAATACACAATTTAAAAAAATTATTGGACAAGCAAAGAAGCAAAAAAATGTAACCTGTAATTAAAAGGTCAGTGGAAACAGACTCATAATTGACTCATATGTTGGAATTAGCTGAAAATGACCTTAAAACAGGTATAATAAATTTGATAGAGAACCTATAGAAAAATATGGGCAAAATGGGTGGACAGGGAATCTCAATGAAGAAATGGGAAATTTTTTTAAAGAACCAGATAGAAATTCTAGAATTCTAGAAATTCCAGATGCATAACCTAAACCTAATCATGAGAAATTATTACACAAACTCAAATTGACTGACATTCTATAAAATACTTTCCCTATTATCTTTAACAACGTCAAACCCAAGAAAATCAAGGCACTATGAAAAACTGCTTTATAATGCTCAGCATACAGATGCTATGTATTTTTTGTTAGAATACTCATCATAGTCATTCATTACCATACTATTATACAGTCATCAAAACTATTTTTAAAAATGTGTAGAAAAGTTTTCATAGTAATTTTTAAAAAGTAAGATGAAAAACTCAACATATAGGATCCAAAGAGTTTTCTTTTTAATCTGATAGCTATCTCATACATATCCTAGATATAATGATGAAGAAAACCCTTCTTTACACAGAATTCCAGCTAACAAATGATTAAAAGGAATTATTAAAATTATTATTTACAACTGAAAAAATAATGATGAGCAGGCTGGCTCATCAATGGATGACAAAACCTTTGAATGAAAGATTGATAGAGAACCAGCTATTCACATAGTTCCTGAGTCTCATAGCACAGATGTGATAATTACTAGGGGGAAATTTTTTACACCAGAGGAGTCAGGTTGTCAACACCTTAACTCAATGGTTAATCTTATCCTTCATGGCAAGATAGTAAGACATCATATGCTTGCTGGTGTGAACATATTACCTGTGACTACTATTGCCAAAAATGTTTAACCTGAGTTTAACTGGTTATTTAGATTTAATTTTCATTTTATGGGAAATTTGGGATAGAGGAATAATAGGTTACATTAACACTATGAGAAGTCACCCATACAAATCCAGAAGGACAGCTGCAGGACAACTGCCCTAGTCTCTTGAAAACGCATATCCTGTGGAAAAATGGAGGCTCCTGACTATCTTAGATTTTAAAAGACTTAAAGCCATCTAATCATGTTATATTGGTCCTTGGTTGGATGCTGGTTTGAATAGAGTAAATTTTAAATACAGCTTTGGGATATTTGGAAAAATGTCAATATAGACTGAGTATCACATGATGTTAAGAAATTGTTTACGCATATATTGTTAGAGGTGACAATGGGTTGTGACTTAGTAGGAAAATATTCTTGTTTGGATATACTTTAGTAATGTATTATTGTTCTCAATTATTTGATACCTCTTTCCTGGATAAGAATTATATATCTTCCCCTCCTGTCACGTCTTGCTCTGCAATTTGCAGGAATTCTTTTAGAAGAAGTATATTTCCCTACCCCATTGACATCATGCTGGTCTTTGGTCAATGAAATATGAGCAAAAGTGACATGGGTCTCACACACACTTTTTTCAAGTACAAGCATTATGCATGTCTTTAGACTTTATAAATATCTCTAAATTGTGGAGAAACCTTAGGAAGGCAGTTCTGTAAGTATCTACAAGTGCCTTTTGTGGGATCAGCCCCATGTGGAACTCAGTGACCTGGCACTACAGGCTCACATGCAAGGTAAGATACACATGGGGACAATCATGAACTAGTGAATGGCAGTGGACAACAGGTGACTCAGCATGGACAGAAGGACGTGAGAGAAGCCTGCTAACAGTCAGGACAGCAAAACTTCCTTGTAAGAAATGTAATTTACACCAGAAAGGGAAAGGTGATGGGACTTAACTAAGCCAAACAGAGAGATGGGTATGTGTCTTACCTGACGGAAAAGACATAAATAGAAAGTGTAACATCAGGGGTGAGCCTGGATTACTGAGGGAAGGTGGATGGCATTCAAGGTAGAAAGACGGGTAGGCCAGGTAATAGAAACCTTCCATCTAGGATGGCTGGGACACAATGAGGTGGCAAAGCCTCACCTCCAGGAGGATCTGTGCAGTAGGAACGTGAAAAAGGATGGGCCCGGTAACATTTCTGAGACAGGGCTAGGGCACCTTCCTGAGCAGAGAAAACAGAGAGAAGAAACCTCTACCAGCCCAAGTACCGTGGAAAAGAAGTTGGGTTAAGGTTTGGGCAGTGGAAAACTAAAAGAAACAATACCAAGACAGGTTTAAAGGGAGAACTGGCAGGGTTTGGAATATTTGTGTCCCTTGCATTCAGACATTCATGGTGAGCAAACTTACTATAAGCTAATTTAGTGTTTAATGATTTTGAGTGCATATGTGTAAAATTGAAGGTTCTTTTTCTCCATCACCTGTTATCTCCATTCTTTTATCCTAAACCCCAAAATATTAGTAACTTGATAGGTAAACAGAATTTTTCAGCTTAGTTTTTCATCCCTGAAAAAAATACTAGTACAAAAGTAAACCAAAGTATATATTAGGACAGTTCACTTTTAAAAATTTTGTATTTGATGCTGCTCATCTATAGCATTTAAATCCAATTTTATTTAGACTCAGTATTTGAGTGTTTATCTTCTAGATTACACTGTCCAACATTACAAGTCACTATTGAATATATGAAATCTGGCCAGTTCAAATTGAAATGTGCTAAAAGTTGTAAATTATATACCAGACTTCAAAGACATACTATAAAAGGAGGTGAAATATCTCTTTAATAATTTTATGTTGATTACTTGTTAAGATGATGCTTTGAATATATTGGGTTGAGTAAAATACATTATTAAAATTATTTTTGCCTACTTTTTACTTTTTAACATGACTATTAGAAAATGTAAAAGTATATATGGGCTCACATTTGTGTCTTGCATTATATTTCTGTTGGACATTTTAAAAACTTAATTTTGTCTGGAAATACTATGTTAGAGTGGCCCATACGGCAGTTAATGACAACAGGTTTTTGCATGCCCAGGGAAATGAAAATTGTTCCATACATTTCTGTTTTCTTCCAGGCTGAATCTGTGATTTAGTGGTACATTATACAGCTATCTTGAAGCACATGCTAGATTATCTGCTTTCAAGGACAGCTGTTTATGTGATTATGATTTCTTTTCCCATAGGGGAGGGCATACAAAAGAGATTTCAATAACAATTTTCATTAATTAAAAATGTTAACAATAAATATTTTAGATGATCACTGACTCATGATAAATAATTTGCCCAAATCATTTTAGCGTCCACTTACAAAATCTATATGCAGCCAGCAGGAGGCACTTACTGAACATGTGTGGTGTTTTGTTGTTGTTATTGTTTCATTAGGTCACGCAAGTGTCTTTTAATCTACAGAAGACCCTTTGCTGCCACTGCTTTATTTTTGTTTTTTTTGCATGGCATTGACTTTCTGAAAATAATCAGGTCAAATGTCTTATAGTATATCCTGCATGGTGTCCTTTAGCTTGTCTAACTATCCCCTAAATTCCTGGGAAATGAAAATCAGTTCTAGAGAAGCTTGATTACAGTCAGGCCACACATTTTAGTAAGAATACTTAATAGTTGATACTTTGTATGTAATATTGAGTCATATTAGGAAACACAAACTCATGTATCAAGTTTTTCTATAATTGGTAATGTTGAATTTGATCACTTGTTTAAAGTATTGATTGCCACAACTCTCCATTGCAAATATACATGTTTTCATGTGCAATTAATAAGTGATCTGGGAGATGATACCATGTAACTGTTTGGTCTTAATAAATGGTTCACTTTAACAATTGTACATCTGTCATCAATTCTTGTTTGAACCAATTACTTCTTTTAGAAAGATTCCAAAAGGTGGTATTTCTGGTTCAGAGATTCTAAACATATAAAAGATTATTGGTATACATGGCTAGATTGGTTTCCAGAAAAGTAGCAGTTTTACACTCCTACATGTAGTGACCAAGAATTTGTCTTGCCTCTGTATGACTGCCACCAAATACTTTAACAAAGTTTGTTCATTTGATAAGTAAATTGTCAGGTTTACTTTTTATTCACTTGTTGATTACCCAAGTTTGTCCCCTCCCTCCCTTTCTTTTCTTCTTCCTAACTTCCCTCCCTTCCCTTTCCTTTCCCTCTTTTTTCTTTCTTCCCTTCTTTTATTTCTCTTCCCCTTCTTCCTTCCCTTTCATTAGGAATCGCAAAATTGGTGGTTTTTAAATTCCATCATTTCTTTTACATCTATTATATTTGCTAGCAGTCTTCTGTAAAGAATTGCCTTTTTCTCCTTTTGATTACTATAAATTTATGGATGGTGATTTATGTAATCAATTATAGTCATTATTTAATTTGATGTTCAATTGTTCCCAAATCTGCCAGTGTCCTTCAAACATGCCCCATCATTGAACACTTCCTTGCTTTCTAGCACAGTGAAATGTCCCAGGCTCACCTTGTATTTTCTCTGGCCCACACTGGGTCTCATTTAGTGAGGAAAGATCTGGACATTAGGTTCACTCAGTCTCTTAATGAATAGTGTTTAAATTGAGATATAATTCTCATTCTATAAAATTCACCCTTTAAAAATGAACAGTTCAAAATGCAATTCAAAACCACAATGAGGGAGTTCCCTGATGGTGTAGTGGCTTAAGGCTTTGTTGCTGGCGCTGTCAGCGCTGCGGCCTGGGTTCGATTCCCAGTCAGGGAGCTACCCACATACCAAAAAGCAAAAAAAAAAAAAAAAAAAAAACCACAATGAGTGCTTGCTTTGGTGCACACAGGCTAAAATTGGAATAATACAGAGAATATTAGCATGACCCCTATGCAAGGATGACATGTAAATTTGTGAAGCAAGACAAAAAAACAACCATCGCACAGAGATACCACTTCATACCCATTAAGATGGCTGTCATTAAAATATAATTTTTTTAAACAAAAAATAACAAGTGTTGGAGAGGATGTGGAGAAACTGAAAGCCATATGCATTGCTGGTGAGAATGTGAATGGTGCAGCTACTGGGGAAAACAGTATGGCAGTTCCTCAAAAAAATGAAAAATAGAATGGCCCTATGGCCCAGTAATTCCACTCCTAGGTGTATACCCAAAAATATTGAAAGAAGGGTCTCAAAAAGATATCTAAACACCTATCCTCAGCATTATTCACAATAGCCAAAAAGTGGAAGCAACCTAAGTGTCTATCAACAGATGAATGGGTAAACAAAATGTGGTATACACATACAATGGAATAGTATCTTACCTTAAAAAATAAAGAAATTCTGACATACATTTCAGCATGGATGAACCTTAAAGACATTATGCTCCGTGAAATAAGCCAGTCACAAAAAGACATAATATGAGTCCTTTTAGATGAGATACCTAGAGTTGTCAAATTCATGGAGACAGAAAATAGAATGGTGGTCACCAATGGCAGGGGAGAGGAAGGAATGGAGAGTTCTTGTGTGATGGGATGTGGAATTTTAGTTCGCAAGATGAAAAGAGTTCTGGGGATGATGGTGGTGTGGTTGTACAACAGTGTAAATTAAAGTACTTAATGCCACTGAGCCATACACTAAAAAAAAAAAAGTTAAAATGATAAATTGTGTATTTTACCACTTTTAAATTTTAAAAGTGCACAATTCAATGATTTTTAGTGTGTTCACGGAGTTGTAAAACCATCACCGCTGTCTAATTTTAGAATAGTTTTATCATCCCCAAAAGAAACAGGATGGAGGAACTGCCAGACTTTCCCACAGCGGCTGCACCATTCTACATTCCTACCAGCCTATGAGGGTTTCAAGTGAAATGTTGCCAATTTCTAAACTTCCTAAAAAAGGTTCTGTAACTTAGTTTAAGTCAGATCGTTTTGTCTTTTATTTTGCTTTGAAATTTCATAATAAAACAAGCTGGAAATGCCATACGTGAAAAAGGAATTATTTTTTAAAAAATCAATAATACAACCTCTGTTATCTGTAACCCAGATTATTTTTATATTCAACCCTAATACCTGTGACCTCCTAACTGCTCGCCTGACTCTGATAGGTTAAGTATGGGGTTGATTCTCAGCTAGAACTGGAACATGGAGCTGGACAGACTGTTTCAGTGCTCAGCATCACTCCCACCCCTCCTCCGCAATGCAGAGCAGCTGGGAACTACATTTCCCAGAATTACTACCTCCCACCCCCTGCAGGTTGGAGTTCTCAGGAAAGAAATTTGGAGGAAATTCGGAAAGCAGAAGGAAAAGGGACCCTATTATTCTCCAGAGATGGTGACAGCTAGATGTGGCACAGATGTGAGAGTCCCCGAGGCTTCCCAGCAAGCTCTCGGGAGCTCCCCGCTTCAGGCCGAAATCTCCAGCGTGCACTTGTACCTTCGCAGCAGCCGCCCGGAGCTCCGCTCCCTCCGCTCCATCATGTAAGCCCCTAACGCTGTATTAAAAGCCCTTTGTACCCAGAAGACGCCTAGTGGCCTGGGTGGTCCTGAACAAACCTGAATAATACCCATGTGCATGGGGAGCAGAGGTACCATTTAACGTTTAAGGTATTTGAAATACAGTGAAGGGGGTTGGAAATGTGGTCTGTCTAGAGACAGCGTGTTTTCACCAACGGGGAGTTTGTTGCGAGCCAAGCTGGAGTCCAGCCTTACTGTCCTTAATTTATCATAAACATTTAAAAAAGCATAAGAAAAAGAAAGACATGACGTTAAAAACTCATTGAAAAACGCCACTTAATTGTAATCAAACAGCCATCCCATGATGTTGGGATTTAGGTTATTTTTATTGTTTTGGCTAGTATGACTGATCCCGAAAAGAGCGATTTTTAAAATTTCTTTTAGTTGCCAGGAAGTGGTATTTCTGGTTCAGAGATTCTAAACATATTAAAGATTATTGGTATACATGGCTAGATTGGTTTCCAGAAAACAGTTTTACACTCCTACATGTAGTGACTGAGAATTCGTCTTGCCTCTGTATGACTGCCACCAAATACTTTAACAAAGTTTGTTCATTTGATAGGTAAAATGTCAGGTTTACTTTTTATTCACTTGTTGATTAGCCTTGTTTGTCCCCTCCCTCCCTTTCTGTTCTTCTTCCTAACTTCCATCCCCTCCCTTTCCTTTTCCTCTTTTTTCTTTCTTCCCTTCTTTTATTTCTCTCCCCCTTCTTCCTTCCCTCCATTCTTCCTTCCTTTCTAGAATTAACATACTTTGCCCATAAACAGGCTGACCAGACGTACAGTTTTAAAGGGGACAGAAGACTACAGTACCGTCCTGTTTCAAACTACGTCTGGTCAGCCTACTGACACCTTCAAGTTAGCCCAGTGAGACCAGGCTGACCAGACGTGCTGTTTGAAACAGGACGGTACCCTTGTTTTCTGTCCCGTTTCAAACAGTGCGTCTGGTCAGCCTACTTATAAATCTGTCAAATATTATATTTTTATAAATTCCCCACTACTTCCTGTTACATTTAGTTTTATATTTCATTATGTCTTAATATTTTTCTATTAATACAACAAAAATCTGTTCCTTTAGATTCCTAACATTGTTTTTAATATTTAAAAATGCATTTGCTATTCAGAAGTCAGATAAATATTAACTTATGTTTTCTATTATTTATGGCTTGATTCAAAATTATGACTTGATTTTATGTTCTCTTCAACCTTCCTAAATTTATTTGTGTGTATGTGTGTGTATGTGTGTGTGTGTGTATAAAAGGAAGAGATTTAACTTAATTTTCTCCTCCAATAACTTGAGCACCCTCTGGAGAAATTTTATGTTTCTGTAATTATGTTTTCAGATCTTAAATGTGGCCCTTTTTTAATAATTAAGACATGCTCATTGAAAAAAATTCAAACACCTCATAAATACATACATATTTTGGAAAATCAAAGAATTTATTCATGAGGAAGAACCACTGCTTATGATTTAGTGAATGTTGAAGTTTTTTAAAGCTTTTTAAATTGAGGTATAGTTTACAAAAATAATATGTATAGATTTTAGGTGTATAGTTTGATGAGCTTTAACAAGTATATGCATTCATATAACCACTACCCAATGAAGATATAAAATACTTTTGACCTAGAAAGTTCCCTCTGGCCCCTTTCCGACCTCCATTCCCCAAAGCAACAACTGCTTCTGTAGTTTAGTTTTGATTGTCCGTGAACTTCATGTAGATGGAATCATAAGCATAAACTTGTGTCTGGCTACTTTCATTCAACATAATTCTTTTGAGATTCATCCATTTTGTTATGTTTCTTAGCAGTTTGTTCCTATTTGTTGCTGAATAGTATTCCATTGTTTGGATAAACCACAATTTATTTATCCATGCACTTACTGATGAACGTTTGGATTCTTTCCAGTTTTGGGGCTATGCCAAATAGATCTGCTAAGAACATTCTGGTTCAAGCCCTTTTTGGACTCTTCTAGGAGTGGAATTACTGGGTCATGAGGTAGGTGTAATTTTATTTTTATAAGAAGTGGACACACATTTTTCCAAAGTGGTTTACCATTTAACCTCCCCCCAGCCCCCACCAACAGTGTGGAACAGCTGCTCCACAGCTCACCGACACCTGGCATTATCTTTTGGTTGTGTGTGTGTGATTATAATTTCATAGTTTTTTTAATTGAATCACAGAAGTTGCAAGTACAGGACAAAGAACATTTTTCTGTCACCATTTTAAAATAAGTTGCCAAACTGAAGTCCCATCTCCCTGTAATTCTTTAATGTGTATTTCATACCAACAAGGACATTCTCCTATGTAACCATCAAAAATTAGGGAGTTAATATTGGTGCATTACAACCATCTTTAACCCTCAGACACCATTCAAGCTTTAACAGTTGTCCCAATAATGTTCTTTCCAGTAAAAGGATCCAGTTCAAAAAGTATATGTTACATTTATTTGTTAAATTTCTTTAGTCTGTATTAAACTGGAACTGTTCTCAGGTTTTCCTTTCTAAAGTTTTGAAGTTTCTAAGCCAATTATATTATAGAATGGCCCCAAATTTGGGTTTGTCTGATTTTTTTAATAATTATATTCAGGTTATGCATCTTTGTCAAGATTATCATAAAGCACATGAATTTAATTTATTCTCTTACTGATGATGTTCACTTTGATCATTTGAATGAGATAGTGTCTGGAAGGCTTCTTCACTATAAAGTTAATCTTTTCCTTTTGCAATTAATACTTTTGTGGGGAGGTATTCTGAGATTATATAACTATTCCATTGCTTCCCAAAGTTTTAATTTATTTATTGATTCTTCTTTATTGATTGTTCTTTAGTTGGCAATAATCTGTTATTATCATGATATACTTTGATAGTCAAATTGTATCAGATTTGACCCTACAAGTTGTCTTTTTTGTCCTTTTGACATAGCCCTAACATTCTTGGAAAAATTATTTGCTTTCTGACACAAGAATACTCAGCATCACCTTATACTCTTCCTGCCCCGCCCTGGAATCAGCCTTTTCTCCAAGTTGGCTTAGTGTCTTTTAATGAAGAATGGTGTTTAGAAACCCAGATTTGCATACATGCTGTACACATTATTATTAGCATGTCATTGCTCCTAGTGCCTGTCTCAGGAGAGAACTAGGGAACATACTGATGATACACACACACACCAAACACATACACTAACATCCGAAGTATAATTTCTATACTTCTCTCCATGCATTGAAAACCACGAATCTACACCAATACTTCCAATTCAAATCCAACTCACAGGGTTCACTTTAGTTTTCCCCCTTTCGATATTCACAGCTCCTTTCTCCGACATGTGTTATCCTTCTTATATTTACTTATTTGATCAATTGCTGAATTTATTCAATCTCCCATGTCCATTACCACCCCTGCCCATTGTGGTCACCCCCTTCTCTATGCTTACTCTCTTGACACTGCATCCACTCTAGATTACTCCTCTACCAACCAGGACACCCTCCTTTCCATGCTCATGTCCCGAAATCCTACTTTAGGCCTCCTGTCCAAGTGGGTGACCTCTTCAGTCCACTTAGGCTCTCCATGGGCCAGTCTCACAGGGATACCCTTCTCACTCATCTCAGCCCCTAACTCGCCTTGTTGGGCTATCTTCCACATGAACTCTCTGTGCTTCCTGTTCAGATTCAGACATCTAACACTGGACTTTCTTCTGTATGATCACCTGTCTTGCCCTACTTATGCTTCAATATGCCATGTTGGACTGTCCCTAAATGTGGTTGCCTTCTCACCCTAGAGCTCGAGCTCGGATACACTGTTCTACCCAGATCTTTTCATCATGTGGCACCTACCTTGCTCTGCTCCACGTAACGACTCTAGGACTGAATCATTTGGGAAGGGAATAGAAGGGAAGAAGAAAGGGAAAAAGAAAAGGGTGTGGAACTATTGTCATACCTTTAAATTTTAGTTATTCTAAAAGGTGTAATATGGCATCTCATGTTTTTAATTTAGATTTAATATCTAATAACTAATGGTATAGAGCTTCTTTTACTTCTTATTGGCCATTTGTACATCTCCTTTTGTCAAGTGTCTATTTGAGGTTTTTGCCCATTTATAAAGTTGTTTTTCTTTCCCTTATTGATCTGTATTCTTCATATATTCTGGATCCAAGTCCTTTCCTTTATAAATGCATGTATTGAGAAATGTATTCAACCACTCCATGGCTTTCCTTTTTATTTTCTTAATAGTGTTGATGGTCAGAAATGTTTACTTTTTATGAAGTCCAGTTGATGAGTTTTTAATTTCATGGCTAGTGTTCGTGTCCCATCTGAAATATTTGCCTACCCCAAATTCATGAAGATACTCCCCTGTGTTTTCTTTTAAAAGCTTTAAAGGTTTAGATTTTATGTTTAAGTCCCTGGTCCATCTCAAATTAATTTTTGTGTATGCTGTGAGACACAGGACAAAGTTATTTTTTCCATACAGCTATCCAGTTATGTGAATACTTTTGTTAAAAAAGATCTTCATTTTCCAATGATCTTGAATCTTTTGTCAAAAAGCAATTGTCACATATGTGTGGACTAACTTCTGTATTTTCTGTTCTGTTCCATTGATCTGTGGTCTACCAATACACCAATATCCCTACTGTACTTGATTACTGTAATATTATAATCAGGTGATTTAAGTCCTCCACTTTTGTTCTTTTTCAAGATTGTTTTGCTAGGTCTTTTGGGTTTCCATATAAATTTTAGAATCAGCTTACTATTAGCTACAAAAACTGCTGCTTGGGATTTTGATTAGGCTTGTGTTGAATTTACAGTCAAATCAGGACAAATAGCCACCTTAATAATGCCATTATGTATATCCATTCATTTGCTAAAACTTTCTCATGATTTATAGTTGGTGGTATAAATGTCTCGCAGATCTTCATCAAATTTATTCAAAATATTTTGCTTTGGAATACCATTGTAAGTGTATTTTTTAAAGTTCAGTTTTTTCAATTGTTTTTTCAATTGAAAATATACAAATACAGTTGATTTTTGCATTTTGAACTTGTATCATGCAATATTCTTAAATTTGCTTTTCAGTGTTAGTCTTCTTTTTTATAGATTTATAAAAGTTTTTCAATATAAACATTTGTGTTGTCTGGAGTAAAGGCAGTTTTACTTCAATCTTTTTCAATCAGTATACTTATTTCTTTCTCTTGCCTTAACACACTGACTAGGACTTCTAATACAATGTCAAATAGAAGTAGTGATAGTGAAGATCTTTGTTTTTTAGGGCAATATTTTTCAATATTTCACCATAATCATGTAATGTTAGCTGTGGGATTTTCTTAGATGCCCTTTATAAGATTGAGGAAATTCCCTGCTATCCCAGGTTGAGATATTTTAATTTTGAATTGATGTTCAATTTTATCAAATGCTTTTTCTGAGTCTACTGAGAGTATGATATGGGCTTTCTTCACTTTTACTTCATCATTATGGCAAATTTCATCAATTGATTTTCTAAAGTTAAACTGCCCTTGCTACCCTGGAATATATCTCATTTATTAAATTTTGTTTAGGATTACTGCACTTATATTCATAAAAGAAATTGGTCTGTAATATCCTTGTCAAGTTTTATATCCAGGTTATGCTAACCTCATAAATGCATTACACTATATTCTCTTACCTATTTACTGAAATAATTTGTATAAAATCAGTATCTTTTCTTTATTAAATATATGGTAGAATTCACTAGTGAAATCATCTGTGCTTGGAGTTTACTTTGTAGAAAGATTTTTTATAAGAGTTTCAATTCCTTTTATAAATATAGAACTATTTCTATTTCTTCTTTATTATATTTTGGTAAATTGTGTTTTTCAAGGAATTGGTCCATTTATCTAAATATTCATATTTGGTGGCATAAAGTTATTCATAATATCTCATTCTTGATATTGGTATTTTGTATTTTCTCTGTTTTTTTATTCAGTGTTGCTAGGGTTCTTAAAAATTTTATTAATTTCAAAATTTTTGTGGCTATTTAGAGATACTCTACTATATGTATGTATTCTGTTTTATTGATTTCTGCTCTTATCTTTATTATTTCCTTCCTTCTGCTCCTTTTGGATTTTCTTTGAGTTTCTTTCACTAACTTTTTGCTTTGGAAGCTTAGAGCATTGATTTACAACCATTCTGTTCTAACATATATATTTAGACCCATAAATTTATTTCCAAATACTGCTTTAGCTACATCTCACAAGATCTGATAGCTTGCATTTTTATTAGAGTCAGCTCATAATATTTTATAATTTCCATTGTATTTCTTTTACCTATGCATTATTTTTTAAGTTTGTTCCTTAATTTCTAAGTAAAGTTCTTAATTCGAGAGTTTTAGGTTATAGGTCTAGTAGTGAGTACTAATTTAATTGTATGGTACTCAAAAAGAATACATTGTGTGATTTTTGACTTTTGAAATTTGTTAAAACTTGCTTTCTGGACTGAAGTTTGTTTTATTTGACAAATATTTCTTGTGTATTTGAAAAAAAATGTGTATTCTTATACTTTTTGGGTATAGTAGTCTATAAATATGAATTAGGTAAAATTGGTTGATAGTGTTGTTTAGATATTTATATTTTAATTTTCTGATTGTTCTAGTTACTGAGAAAGCTGTGTTGAATGTTCCAAATATGACTGTGGATTTATCTATACTTTTATTCTGTCAGCTGCTGCTTTATGCATTTTAGAGCTTAGGTGCATATTAACTTAGCATTGTTGTTGCTTTCTGTTGAATTAACTTTTTATAAATATGGAATGTCCCTCTTTATTTCAAGTAATAGCTTCTTGCCTTAAAGTTTACTTTCTCTGATATTAATATAATAATATTTACTTTCTTTGGTTAGTCATTTAAATGGCATATTTGATCTATCATTTCACACTAAACTTATTTGTGCTTCTATATTTTGGTGTATTTTGGTGCGTCTCACGTAAGCAGAATGTATTTGGGTCTTTTCAAAACTCTTGTAACAATCTATACTTTTTAATTGGGAGTTTTCCTTTATGTTCACTCTGATTATGAAATAAATAAGTTGCATTTAAATCTATTGTCTTGCTAATTGTTTTCTATTTTTCCTATCTGTTTTCCTCCTCCCTTCATGCCTAGTTTTCATTAATCAAATATTTTAATATTCTGTTTTATCTTTTTGTTTTCCATTTACTATCAATCTTTTAGCAGTTAGTCCTAGAATTTACAGAATGTATTCTCTTCTTTTTGATTAAGTAAAGTTAGTTTATTTTACCTGCAACTCTTCTAATACAATCTGAATGTAAATGCTGATACTGAAAAATATTAAGAAGAGTTACTGATAGACATCAGAACGTTATGCCTTCTACTCTATCCTCCACGAACTTCTTATAAAGTACCAGAAATTTGGCCACAAATTCATCCAAGTGATAAATAGCTTTGCTACCCAGCTATAGATGATGTTCATAATAAGCTGCTATCTGGGCCACTTTTCCTTTCAGTTGTCCATCACGGTTAGTAGTATGTGGAAGTCCTGTGAGAACTTTTTATTATTATTATTTCAGGAGGAATACAAGGAGTTAAAAGCTCATTGTCTTCCACTAAGTTCAAGGAGCCTTTGTGGCATCTACTGACTGACAATAGCACTGGCAGTCTCCCTCAGATACACCTCCCAATCTGCAGTAAAAGGATATTGTTGCACTCTGCAGGTTTCACACATAAGCAGGGCTTTTCTGAGATTTCTGCAGGACTTCTCAGCAAGTCTATGAGCAAATTGTGAAGGAAGATTCAGAACTTCCTTCTTGTACTCAATAGATAACATATGGCAAATATTAATATCTTCAATGCACACGAACTGCCAGGCACCTACTACAAATAAGTGGTATCACTTTAGATGTGGAATTGCAACACAAGATCAATCTGCAGGTGTACATATACTTTTCCACAGTTCTGCACAAGGCATGTTGAGCATCTTTGGTGAGTTTGTCAACCTGTCAATAAAACCCCTTTAAAATCTCTTGAGTATTTGTTTCAGGTTGCTTTGATTGCGTCACTGTTTTTAACATTTCCTAAATTACCACCCAGTTACTATTTCCAGCATCATTGGTATGAACTTTAAGGTAGTAATTGCTTGCAATAATGCTAATTTCAATTTTCCTTTTAGATAGAGCTGTGATAGTCTGATGTTCAATTCTCAATTTTTCCACTCCAAAACAATCAAGTTCATGTAGAAGACACATAATTCTTGTCTTTTTACCAGCACCTGATGGTCCGTACACTAACAAATGAGTAAAGTCACTACATTGCAGCAGGTTGCTCAGCAGAGCCCCCTGCTCCTTGAAATAGTCCACCCAGAGGCTTATGTCAGTCAAGTTCCCGGCCTTGGATGCTTGAAAGTCCTTAACATGTGCACGCATTCTCCAAAATGTATTCTTAACTGATTTTGGTGTAACTGTCATTGTCACAAATAATGCAAGTATTTTACAACAGCTTATCTTCATTTACCCACACACATATATTTTTATTGATTTTTATGTTTTATTCCCTGCCTATGTTATAAACCCCACATGTATTTGTTATGATTGTTGTTTTAATAGTCAATAGTAGTCTCATTTACTCAGTCAGTATGATAATGTGGGATCATTTACCTTCAACCTGAATAAATTCCTTTAGGATTTATTACCATG
>PVJL010006078.1:82608-97910 GCA_004026885.1 Lyroderma lyra
CTTTCCACTCTTTGAAGATGTTACCCATTTTTTTTTCCAGCTTCCATAAATTTTTGTTGTGATATCAACTATTATCTTCATTATTGTTTTCCCAATAGATTGTGTGTGTGTGTGTGTGTGTGTGTGTGTGTGTGTGTGTGTGTGTCTTTTTTTTTTCTGGCTGCTTTAAATATTTTCTTTTTATCTTAAGTTTTCAGAAGTTTGACTATGGTGTCCTTAGGTGTGGTTTTCTTTTAATATCCTGTTTCTTGTTGGTGAAGATTTTTGAATCTGAGTTTTATCATTCATTAGAGTAGGAAAATTCTCAGCCATCATTCTTTAAATATTGCTGATGCCTGTCTCTCTCCTCTCCTTCTGGGACTCAATTGTATATTAGACCTTTCGCCTGTTCCTCACACCTCTCTCATACTTTGTTCTTTTTTCATTATTATTTCCTTCTGTGTTCAGTTTAAATATTTTCTATGACTAACTTTGAGTCTAGACTGGTGCTGTAACCATTCAAATAGCTTTAAAAAAAAACTTTTTAAAAAATATTCTTTTATTTTTCAATTACAGTTGACATACAATATTATATTAGTTTCAGATGTACAACATAGTGATTAGACATTTATATAACTTATGAAATGATCTCCCCAATAAATCCAGTACCCATCTGATATCATACATGATGATTACAATATTACTGACCATATTCTCCATGCTATACTCTACATCCCCATGATTATTTTGTAACTACAAATTGTACCTCTTAATCTCCTTCCCTCTTTACCCATTTCCTCAATCCCCCTGATCCAGCAACCATCAAAATGCTCTCTATATCTATGAGCTTGTTCTGTTTATGTTGTTCTCTAAATTCCACATGTAAGTTAAATCACATCACAGTTGTCTTTCTCTTTCTGATTTACTCCACTCAACACAATGTCCTCTAGATCCATCCATGTTATTGCAGATGGCAAGATTTCATTCTTTTTTATGGCTGAGTAATATTCCATGGTATATATGCACTACCTCTTCTTTATCCATTCAACTATTGATGGACGACACCCAGGTTGCCCCCATATCTTGGCTATTATAAATAATGCTACAGTGAACATGGATGCACATATCCCTTCAAAGTAGTGGTATGGATTTCTTCAGAAAAATGAGTGGAAGTGTGATTACTGGGTCCTTCTTTGTCTCTCATTCTGGCTTTTATTTTAAAGTCTATTTTGTCTGGTATAGGTTTTGCTACCCCAGCTTTTTGCTTGTTTGTTTGTTTCCATTTTCTTGATATCTTTTTCATCCCTTTACTCTCAGTCTGTGTGTGTCTTACAATTTGAAGTGAGTCTTTTGTAGCCAGCATATGTAACGGTCTTGTTTTCTTATACATTCAGCCACCCTATCTTTTGATTGGAGATTTAATATATTTACATTTAAAGTAATTGTTGATAGATATGTAGCTATTGCCATTTTGTTATTCACATTTTTATGTTTTCCTTTTTCTTTTTAAAGAAGTTCCTTTAACATTTCTTGTAATACTGGTTTGGCAGTGATGAATTCCTTTAGCTTTTTCTTGTCTGGGAAGCTCTTTATGTCTCTCTTGATTCTAAATGATAGCTTTACTGGATAGAGTAATCTTGGGTGTGGTTCCTTGTTTTTCATCACTTTGAATATTCCCTGCCAGTTCCTTCTGGCTTGCAAAGTTTTTGTTGAGAAATCAGCTGATAACCTCATGGGAGCTCCCCTGTAGGTAACTAACTGCTTTTCTCTTGCTGCTTTTAAAATTCTCTCTTTGTCTTTAACTTCTGGCATTTTAATTTTGTGTCTTGGTGTTGGCCTATTTGGGTTCATCTTGTTTGAGACTCTGTGCTTCCTGGGCTTGTATGTCTATTTCCTTCACCAGGTTAAGGAAGTTTTCCGTCATTATTTCTTCAAATAGGTTTTTGATTCCTTGCCTTCTCTCTTCTTTTGGTATGTCTATGATGCAAATGTTGGTACACTGGATGTTTCCCCAGAGGCCCCTTAAACTAGATTCATTTTTTTTATTATTTTTTCTTTTTGCTGTTTTGATTAGGTGTTTTCTGTTACTTTACCTTCTAAATCAATGATGCGATCCTCTGCTTCATCTAATCTACTGTTGATTCCCTCTAATGTATTCTTCATTTCAGTTGCTGTATTCTTTATTTCTGACTGGTTCTTTTTTATATTTTCTATCTCCATTTTTATGTTTCCTACCTCTTTGTTGAAGTTCTCACTGAGATCATTGATCATCCTATAACTGGTGTTTTGAACTCTGCATTTGGTAGAATGTTTGTCTTCATTTTATTTAGTTCTTTTTCTGGAGCTTTGTTCTGTTCTTTCATTTGGGAAATGTTTCTTTGTCTCTCAATTTTGGCTGCTTCACTATGTTTGTTTTTATGTATTTGGTAGAGCTTCTATGTCTCCTGGTCTTAGTAGAGTGACCTTATGTAGTAGGCATCCTGTGGAGCCCAGTGGTCCAGCATCCCTGGTCACCTGAGCCGGATGCTCCAAGTGTGTCCTTTGTGTGGGTTGTGTGTGCCCTTCTATTGTAGTTGAGCCTTGGTTGTTGTTTGTACATCAGTGGGAGGGATTGACTCTCAGGCTGATTCATTGAGAAGACTGGCCATAAACACAATGGAGGAGCTATTGTTTAGGGGCTGACCTTATGGGGCAGGATTTGCTTTAGCATGGCTCTGGTACCTGCCCAGTCTGCTTTTTGGGTGTGTCTTTTGTGGAGGTGGTTGATTGGTGCTCTGGTTTGGTTCTGAGGCCTCTTGGGAAGGGTTCTGTTGTAGGCCAAGGTCAGCTGCTGCCTGTGCCCTGCCTGGGTTCACTTGGTATCTGCTACAAAGTGATCTTCAGAAGATTACTTGTATTGGGCTTGGAGGTGCCTGGGAGAGGTTAAGCTGTGAACTGAGGCTAGCTACCACTAGTGCCAAGCTTGGGGTTGTTAGCAGGGGGTACAAGGCATGCAAGGCCAGATGCTATTTGAGATTTGTGAAGCTTTGAGAGATTTTAGGAAAGTCCACAGCCTGAGCCAAGACAGGCTGTTTGTATGGAAAAGCCACTGGAAGCAGCTTGGGTGCACCCACAAGCTGGATGGGGCAATGTCTCAAGGAATCACCAGGGTGGGGCAAATGGTGTTAGCCACGTTGACAGAGGCTCAGATATGGTGGCCATCTGCATCTGCACACTGGGTGAGGGGAGGGCCTCATAAAGGAATGATGGCTTGTGACACCACTTCTGTCTGGAGAAATCTGCCCCTCCAGTCCTGACCCTGAAGCCACACAATCCAGTTCTTCCCCATATGTCGTCCCTGGCACCTTTTATGCTGCTGCTCCAGCATTGGAGCTCAGAGTGAGTGAGTCTTTCAGAGAGTAAGTCTATGTGTGGGTCCTTTAAGAGGAGCACCTGGGAGTCCAGCTGCCCTGCATCTCACTCAGCCACAATCTCCACTAGTTTTCACAGCCAGAAATTGTGTGGACTTCTCAGCACTGGAGCCCAGAACTGGGGAGCCTGGTGTGGGTCTGGGACCTGTTGCTCCTCAGCTGGGACCTCCACAGCTGAGATATCCCTTCTGATTTTTACCTGCCACACGTGAGTTTGGGACTAGCTCATGCCACAACTCTGCCCCTCCTACCAGTATTGATGTGGCTTCTTCTGTATATCCTTTTATAGAATTTCTGTTCAGCTAGATTTCAGCTAATTCTCAATGATGGTTGTTCTATAGTTTAGTTGTAATTCTGATGTGGTCATGAGAGATGGTGAGCATAGCATTTACCTACTCTACCATCTTGACCAGAACACCAAATAGTTCTTAAATTCAGCTATTCAACTTGCATGTCTAGAATAACCATTTAATTCCTATTCAGAGACTCAAATTCTCCACTGAAATACTTTGTCTTTTCATTCATTTTTGTCCACCTTTTCCTCCAATTTCTTTAACATACTAATTATAGTTATTTTGAAATTTTTATCAGATAACTCTAATATCTGAATCATCTCTTGGTCTGTTTTTTTAGTGTTTTATCTCCTGGTGATTTGGTTGCTTTTTTCTTTTTTTCTTTGCATGTCAAGTAGGGTTTTTTGTTGTTTTGTTGTTTTGTTTTGTTTGCTGATTAATATAGTGGTTAACACAGTGAAGAGGCTCTAGTTTATATTTCCTTCTCAGTATTGAATCTTGTTCTGATAGCAAGTGTCTATTTAAGTTTAGTACTTACTCCTGTTGTTTAACACTGATGGTTCATGGACCTTAATCCTAGCATATGGCCTCTCTGTCTCTAATAAGTGCCTAGGTATTAGTGAAAGTTTATACATTCTACATTAGGTTAGGCCTAATCTCTCATGTCTTCCCATTATTGTGCAACCTCCAAATCTCTGTTTAGCTCTCAGCCTCCCAGACACTGTTCTCTGGTAGGTCTCCTTGAGTCTTACCCTGCTCATACGTATCTTAACAGTAGGCCAAGTAACTGAGGGAAAATTTTATGCAATTTTGGAGGGCTCCTTCTCTGCAGCTCCCTCCTCTAAGGGATCTTGTCCTCCAAACCCAGCTATGTTAATAGGCCTTAACTCTCATCACTGTTTCCTCTGCCCATAGACACTACTGTTCTCTGCTTGGGCTCTAGCTACATCCCTGTGCTGGGATGAATGTAAGACTGGCCTCATGTGCTTCCCTTTTCTGAAGGGTAATAATCCTGCCATGTTTGCTGTCCCATGCCTGCAATTGTTTTACACAATTTGTCTGGCTTTTATTTTTGTTTGCTGCAGGAAGATGAGTCCAATGTCAGGTCTCAATCTTAAATAGAGCTGAAAAGTCAAGAGATTTGTATTTTTAAAAGAATGAATTTAAGGAACCATTGTTTTTTCATCTCAAGCTGCAGTGCCAGGCTAATCATAAAGAGCCTCGTACCACATGCACCCACTTACATTCAAATTCCAAATTGAAAGTCGGTATTTTTATAGGGTTCTGTCTTTTATTTTCATGCTTTTGTAAAAGCTAATAGCTTAGTAAAATATACTCATCCTAATATTTACTAAATTTTATATTCATATCATTAGAGTAAAATTAAAACATTTACATATTGATTTTTATATTTGATAGCCCTTTCACAAAAAAATGTTAGATTTCTTAGGTCAAAGACGGAAAATGGAAGTACAAGTGTTAAGATTTCCTTCAATTGTTAATTAGAATTAAATAGATAAATTTTGTCATCTCATTCCTTCTTTAAATTTAAAATATTTTTTCCAGTTTTATTGAGATGTAATTTACATATAACATATTAGTTTTGGGTGTACAACACAATGATTCCATATATGTATATATTGCAAATTGATTACCATGGTAAGTTTTGCTAATGTCCATCACCTCACATAGTTACAAATTCTTTTTTCTTATTTGATCAGCTTCACCCATTTTGCCCACCCTCCACTCCCTGCCCCTGGCAACCACCAATCTGTTCTCTATACTTCGGAGTTTGTTTCTTTTAGATTCCACATATAAATGAGTTTATACAGTATTCATCTTTCTCTATCTGACTTATTTCTCTTAGCATAATGCCTCAAGGTCCATTCATGCTGTCACATACGTCAAGATTTCCTTCTTTTTTTATGGCTGAGATATAGATACCACACATTTTTCTTAGCCATTTATCCATCAACAAACACTTAGGTTATTTTCATCTCTTGGCTATTGTAAATAAGCCTGCAATGGACATGAGGGTGCAAATATATTTCCAAGATAGTGATTTCATTTCCTTCAGATATATACCCAAAAATGGAGTTGCTGCATCATATGGTAGTTGTATTTTTAATTTTTTGAGGAACCACCATATTGTGTTCCACAGTGGGTATACCAATTTAGATTCCATCCAACAGTGCACAAGGATTCCCTTTTCTTTACATCCTTCCCAGCATTTTATTTCTTGTCTTTATGATAATAACCATTCTAACAGGTGTGAGGTAATATCTCATTGTGGTTTTGATTTGCAGTTCCTTTATTATTAATTATGTTGAGCACTTTTTCATGTACCTGTTGGCCATTTGTATGTCTTCTTTGAAAAAATAAATGTCTGTCTAGCTCCTCTGTTCATTTTTAAATTGGATTGTTTGAGGGGTTTTGTTATTGAATTGTATGAGTTCTTTATATATTTTGGATATTAATCCTTCATCAATTTGCAAATACATGATTTGCAAATATTTTTTCCCAATCTGTAGGTTGCCTTTTCATTGTTGATGGTTTCCTTTGCTGTGCAGAAGCTTTCGTTTGATGTAACCTCACTTGTTTATTTTTGCTTTTGTTGCCCTTGTTTTAGTGTCAAATCTAAAAAAAAAAAAAATCATCAAGACCAACGTCAAGTTTATCCCGTTTTCTTGTAGAAGTTTTAGTTTCGAGTCTTTGAGATTTGTCATCACATTCCTTCTTGCTTTTTGATAAATGTAAAACCCGAAGGAATAAATATTATGTGTTTTGACTAAAAATGTTGTAGACACAAAATTAGATTTGAGTTAGGAAGCTCTATAAGTCCCATCTCTCCCACAAATTGCCTTTTAAGACAATTCAATCTCTGGGTAGGAGCCTAAATTAAAATTTTTATAGTAGAAAAGCTTCTGTGTTATGGTCATAGAAAGAAGAATTTATGTTGTTTCCCTTGTGTTGGAAGAATAAAGAAGTTATTTAGCAATCTCTGTTTTCTCCAGTCTCCTATTGCTATTTATTTGACATTAAAGATTAAAGTTATTAAATGCTTCAAGGGGACTTTTTAAAGTAGGGTGTGCACTAGGTTCAAATGACTATATATTTAGTCATTAAGTATATATTGAATATTTAATGTTCAAATAATGCAGCGGTAACAAAAATATGTCAAACATTATTATCTTCAAGGATTTATTGTTGGGGGGTAAAGAAACATAGTACTAAATACATGGAAATAAGTCACCTATTGCTACTGTCCATAGTGTTAAGAAAATTCAAGAAAGATCTTTGGGTGAATCAAAAACGGTTTCACGAAGGTAGTGGTATAAATTTGGTATTAAATTTGGGGTAGGATTTGGACTGGCTGGGGTAGGAGAGGAAAGGATGTATAAGCTGGGAAAATCACATAGTCAAAGATAGAACAATGGAAATAGCAGAAGGTTCAGTTTGTCTAAAAATTAGAAGTAACAATGGAAAGGTAGTGTGGGGTCTCCTTATTGGGAGTTTAAACACCAGGTTTGTGAACATAGATCACTAGGAACTAGAAAGGCTCTTGTTGATGGAAGGAGCACTGTGACTAGAGCATTCATTTGGCCATGAAAGGGTATCAGGACCTCAGGCCAATGCTATAATATTATAGTTCACAGAAGAGTTTCCAACTACCTGAGTAGAAAATCTTGGATAATTTAGTGTTTGCATAAAATTAAATTTAATGCAAAGAACTCCTATATTCTAATGTTGAGTCCTCCCTACATTACTCTTTTAAAAATAGTCTGTAGAAAAATAAATGATAAATGCCCATGTTCACTGCAGTATTGTTTAAAATAGCCAAGAAATGGAAAGAATCTAAGTGTCCATTGATGGATAGATGGATAAAGAAAATATGTACACAAACACACAAACACCCACACATACACACACAAATATTACCCAGCCATAAAGAAATGTTTTTTTAAAGAATGTTTCTTATCTTTAAAAATTGGTGATCCTATGTTGATCCTTAAAACATTTAAAAAATATATAGGTAAGAAAACCAGAAGCCTGGGAACTACTGGTGCATGGGGTCAATTTAGACATGAGGGAAACTGAAGCTGGTTTGAGCACTCTTGGATATAGTGGAGAAAGTGGACTTAAAGGAGGAAAGATATTTGGAAATAAAACTTAGATGATGAGGCAACTATTTGGTGATGTGAGTCAATAGAGGACAACTCCAAGGGTACCACTGATGAAAACAGGAGAGTGAGGAGCATGATGGTATTTTGGTGAGGCAAAGTAGACAGAGGGTCTCAGGGAAGATTATTTTAGTTTTGGAAATATTCTGTGGATGTTCCTATAGGAGAACTGTTCAGAAATGTCCCTTGGGCAACTGAAATGTTAATCTGGAGCTTGGATGGGAGGGTCATTTATTGATGAAACAACAGACATTTATTTTATCTATACTATGAGCTAAGCACATATTTGGGGAAAAGAGATATATTTGTGTTTCACTTATATAGACTTTCTTACAATTATCTTTTCTTTATTAACTGTTTGTTACTTAATATAACTCATCTCTGTTTTATGGTGCTTCTGAGAACCTGTAATTCAAGATATATTGCAAAAACAATTAAGAAGTATTTAAAACTTACAATTGATCTACAAAATCATAAATGAATGGAAAAGACTGAAAAGAAACTTTGTTAGTTAGCCTCGGCTGCAGTAATAGTCTCAAATGTGTAATGGCATACCACAGTAAGTTGCTATCTTGGTCACTATTTATTTCCTGATGAGCAAGTGTATAGGTTCATAGACCAGCTCTCCCTAGAGTCCCAGGCTAAGGGCACTTCCAACTTCATGGCTTCCAAGGTCACTCTGTCACCTCCATCTCAGTCAGCATGCATTGGAGATTTCAGGCCTCAAAGTGGCAAACATCACTTCTACTCCCACTCCACAGTCTAGAGCTCAGTCCTGTGGCCCAATCAAAGGGCTGCTGGGGAGCACAGTCAAGCTTTGTGTCCAGGAAGAAGAGGAAATAGATTTTGTCAAATAATTAGCAGGCTGCCATGATTTGCATTAAATCATCCGAGAAAAAGTTAAATTCTAAAAAATAAAAACACTTGGTCGTTAAGAACATTTTGTGTATCAGTGAGCAGAATCTTTAGTACTGTACCTCTGGAGAGAAGTTAGTGCCATTTATAAGAAATTTCTATGCATGTAACAGTTAAACCATGCTTTGATAAAACTAGAAAACAGTTTCATTCCTATAACATTGTTCAAGTCCTTACAAGGGTATCATTTGCTTTTTTCTACCTCAGAAGCAATCTAAGCTAACTGACCTGAAATGATGGGGGTCGGGGGAGAGGCAAGAGGACAATATCTCAGAATTAATGTTTTCCATAAGCCGGTCCTTTATGACCTTCCTTTTTGTTCCCAGGAACATGGGCCTCTTTGATGTGTTTGTGGTTTCTGCATTTCCATCACCATCAGCGTTTTTTTCCTTCAAAATTGTCCTTAAAGTGACTGCATCCTTTTATGAACCCTTACTTAGCCTGTGACCACTTGCCTACTTCCAATAAATTTTTACTACAAATCTCATATCCTTCAGCTTAGTTCTGCACTTCAGCCTGACATATGCTCAGAGGGGCAGATAAACACATCAGCGGTAATACATCACTACTCAAGATATCCCATCACTTGGTATCTAAGAGATCTCTGCATTCATTCATAAAAACAGAACATGTAAATTACTCTATCCTTAGTGTATCGCTTAGGACCGAATTCCTTATCGTTTAAAATCAAATATCAGAAATTAAAGTTTCAAAGTTAGTATCAGCTCTGCTTTGTTATCAGTGACATCAACTATCTACTGGGCTAGGATTTGAAAAAGGAAGCATTTGAAAGAATATTAAAGACCAGATTATTAGCTGTTTTAAGGTTGATTCTAAATAGGTGATACAGTCTTCTCTTCATCCCTTTGAGCTGTTGTAAGAAAATACCGCAGATTGGGTGGTTTATAAATTTAAAAACTATTTATTTCTCACAGTTCTAGAGGTTGAAAGTCTGGGATTAGGTGCTAGCATGGTCGGGTGAAGAACTTTCAGGTTGCAGACTTCTAGCTGTATGCTTACATGGTGAAAAGGTTAGGGAGCTCTGGGGGGCCTCTTTAATAAGTTAATAAGAGTGCTAATCTTAATCATGAGGGCTCACAACTTAATTAGAAGGAGGCCCCACCTTCTAATAACATCACCTTAGGGATTAGGATTTCAATGTAAGATTTGGGTGAGGGAAGGTGGGAATAAAAACATTCAGACCATAGCAAGTATCTTTCTGGTAGTAGTTGGGAGTGGGTAATTTGGATCATTAGAAAACCTTCACAATAGTGTTTAATCAGAACACTTTAATGGATTTTGTTTTTGGTGAGCTAGCATCAGAATACTTTTCTGAGGGTTGGGGGCAGAATCCTAAAAAAAATGGGAGGCAGTGTCACACATCCCACCACAGTAGCCAACAGAGGCAGTCTTTTCCCCTGACAGCTGGAGCATCTGCAAATGTTCTTGCCAAGGGCTTTGCACCTTCCTTGGAGTGACACAAAAACAAGCTCCTGAGAGATCATTACAATGGAGGGCTCCACAGTTTAGAGATGACTTCCGAGGTGTGGGGTCCTCTGCAGACATACCTGCAGTACACTCTTGGCTGTTCCAGGCTGCCCAGCTTCCTGTTTCTTGCTGTTTTCCTGGACAATGTTCTTTAGTTCTGTGAAACTGCATTCTACTTGCATTGGTCAGGGAAAGTTTCTGCTGCCTGCAACCAAGAATTCCTACTAGCACAAACACCCCCAAAATCTGCTACACCTGTATTTCCCACAAAAACTCTTATTTCAAAGATTACTTATCAACTGAAAGACTTAGAAAATATAGATGAAACAAAAAACAGTTAACCCTATCACCTATAGAAAGCTTTTGTAAAAAGAAAAAAATCAAAAACAAAAAACTTAAAACAATTTCTGTTGCATACTCTCCCAGACTTTTTTCCTGGGCATATGAATATATTCTTTTCTTCTTTAGCTTCTATAAAAAGTGCTACTACACTGTGAACAACATGCTTGTTATTTGCCTGCTACTCTGCCTCACCCTATAGCATTGCTTCTCCACATGACCATGAATATAGACAATGATTTGGTCCAGCCTAAGTATTTGTCACACTTACTCGAGTTGCCTTTGAATAAATGTATGTAGAAGTGATATAATTCTCATACACAGAAGGCATATAAAATGATTTCAAGCAAACTCTTGGGACAAAAAACAACACAAAACAAAAAACAATCCAGCAGAGTAAAGCATGTGTTCCTCTGCTGGGTAAGTCTCCAAACATCTAGCATGACTGTCTCATCCGGTCATGTGCAAATGAATGCATAATTTTTATATTCAAGTTGCTAGGATTCAGATTTCCAAAAAAAGTTTAGGGTATAGGTATACTGTCCTGAGGACCTAGTATTTCAACTAGAAATAGTTAAAATTTTCTAATTTCTCAGAATGCATTAAATTGATCTCTAATTCAAGAAGAGTTGTAGAATATATATTTAAAAATATATAATTACTTCCAGGTACAAATAAGAACTATTTAAAAATAGATACTTTGAGAGGACAATTTTACCATGTCTCCTTAAAATTATAAATACGATTTGCAAATAGTAAATATATTAAAAGTTCTTAGAAAGTCTGCCCTCTATCTCATATCTTAACAAACTTTAATATCCTTTTCTTTATAGTGGTAAACTTCAACCCCAGATGAATTACAACAAATTAGTAAATTCTAAATTATTGCCTTTTTCTTTTTCAACCTAGATTGCCTTTAGTCAGTCTTGTTCTATGACTCCTCATTCCATTATTTACCTTTAAAACATCTATTTTTTTTTCCCTATATAGCCATATTGTAATACTAAAAATAAGAGCTTATGTCTCTGGCTTTCTTCCTGGTGAATGGCAAACAAACTTTTGTTACTGCTACCTTGAAATTTTCTTCAATAAATACATTTAAGAAAATGGGTTCACAGAATTTCTAGTGATTTCCAAACAGTATGCAGGTGATAGTTTTTTCTTGTCAAAATAAACCATCCTTTAAACTGATTTCAAGATTTTTGCTATTATTTAATCACAATTATTTTCTTCTAATAATGCTTTTTCTCTATGAACAGTCCACTCATAAAGCATTTTCAGTAATTTAAAAGTAAAACCACTGAATGTTTTAAGCAAATGACAAGTTAACTTTATAGCTCCTGGGTCTCAACATTCCTTTGCTATTCAAATCAAAATGCAGTTAGTAGTCTCACATTTGTTACCATGGATTTCAAAAGAATAATCTACATTTCTAAAACCTATTTATATAGAAGGACAAAAGAGAACATAATTAAGCTGGAGTCTTTCCATATCATTGTCTTTGGGGTCCAGGAAGAACCATGATGTAGGTGAAAATGTATTATGGCCAGGTTCCAATGTATGTGATTCAAGTTGAGGAACAAAAAGTTGAACTGTGAATACATTAGCTCAACTCAGAAAAGGATGCTAAGGAGAGGATCTCCATCTTTAAAGACTAAACAAGGATAAATGAGCTAAAATGGCAGCAGGATCAATGTGGGTTATTTATAAAACTACTTTCCAACATGTATCAAGAGGCTAAGAACATCATTGCTCCCACCTCCTAGAAAACAAGATAGGCTGCTCATTTGTTTGGGATGGTTTTTGATGGAAAATATTCTGGAAGGCAAGAAGATATCTTTCCAAACTTGAAGTCCATCTTTCTCCCTATGGGTTCAAATCTTTGAATTGTATCTCATTTATTATTCTCAGTGTGAATCAAATCCAGTTCCGGAGGTTAGTCTCTCCCTATCTTTCATAACCTGATTCCCATTGTAGAATCACTCAGCAATGATTAGAAACTCATTGTTTTTCACTCCCTATCAAAATTCAGCCAAGATTCCATGATAGGGGGCTCCTTTTCTTACTGTATCTTCTGCTATGCAGAACCATTCAGAGCATTGATTTACTACTGTTACATACATAGAAATGTAATTTAAGAAACAACTCTGTAAAATAAGGAATGTTAAGCGTTTTTGTTTTGTTTCTGTTTTTGGTTTTTTTTGATGTTTGGTCAAGTAGTGTGGGGAAAATGGCTGGGCTTTAGGTGAGCTATATTCTTTTTTCCTTTTGATAATAAAAAAAGTCAGAATTATTAAAATTTTCTTTACAAATAAACCTATTTGTAAAAATGAGAGGAAATCTCTTCTTTCAAAGTATGTTGGAAAGATGGGACATTAAGTATTCAATTGATGATACACACTTTTGGGGTATTTCAGTGTTTGTCATATTAACATCTGGCAAAGACATCTTTCAATTTTCTAATACCAATACAAAAGCAGTTAGAAAAATGTATAAAGATAAGGTGCTTCCAAAACAAATGTTAAATTTAATATTTTGACTTAGTGATCAGGCCATAATTTTTTCAATCCTAATTTTAATTTGTATTTGTCCACTCTCTTTAATGGGGATTTGGGCTTCCAAGTCCTCCTCTTCAGTCTTTGTACAATAAAGTGAACCAAGTATTTGCTTCTGTTCAGCAGAGCTGGATGAGAAACATCCCTGCAGTTGATTGGTTGGCTTTTAAGGGATTACTCCTCTGGAAAGGCATTGTCCCATATCACGTTGCTAGAAGTGTGGACTTAATTAGGGTCTAATATTTAAATTGAAGATGAGCATTTATCATCACCGAATATAAATTTCAGGACTCCTATAAGCACTTAATGTGCTTATGATGTACTGTTTTGAAACAACCTTAAGTATCATATCCACAAATAACAATTGACTGGCAGAGAGGTAATTTGGGGTTCCTGTATGTTTTATAACAAAGCCAATACAATTTTGAAAAGAATGTCAATTACACGAATTGACTTCAATAAGATTAACTGAGGAAGACAAATGTCAGCTAAGTCAAATAAACTATACTATTTCTACCCATATGAAATAAAACAATGACTTCCCATTTTTTATTATCCATTTCCCAGCTACTCAAAAGAATAAACATTATCACTTTTCAAATTCCACTTATCTGAATTTACTGAGTAAAATGCTTAGTTGCAGGATTTTATACTTGCAATTCATCAGGTTACGATATTAAAGATCCTACAGTTTTCCCCTGTGTAAGCATTCTGTATGTGTGTTTTATTTACATTCTGTCACTTATTTCCTCCTAAACTTATATGCTCAAGAATGAAACTGTATTGGTGTTACGTAACATTTCAAATTTGCATACATATTGGTTTATATCTCCCTTGAATTCACCTCTCTGAAAAATAAAACACATGTACCCCCAAATAAAAAACTACCTTCCAGTGTATGGGGAAGAGTGCAGACGTGTAGGATAAAATCATTGAAAAATAGCTGTATAGAAGGGTAAAGATATATCTGTCTTTGTTAACAACAATCCCCATTATTTATCAGTCACCACGGGCAGCCACCTTAGTACACGACAAAGTCCTAGGCCTGCCCACAGAAGTTGGTAACCTAGTGGGAATTAAGGCTGTAAAGTCTTTTTACAACTAATGTGATTCGAAAGACCCAAAGCAAGCAAACCAAAAAACCTGGAGAAAGTACTGCAAATAAGAGTCTCTTTAGCAATCCAAATGGAAATATATGACTCAGGTGGACGATTAGAATAAACTGCGCCTTTTTCTTTTCACTAGGTCTATAAAGTTCATAAATGATATTCGGCCCAGAAAACCATGAGTTATTAGCACTTTCCTTTTCCACTTTTTAATTCTCAATACATTCAGCAACAATTCTTAATTCATGGTCTTCATTCATTTATTGACTAAAACAAGATCCTGGGTGCCTCTTGGTGATCACTCCGTCAAAGCTGACCTCATATGACAGCAAAGTGAAATGCCCCTCCGTGGAGAGGAACGAGACCGCGAGGTTAAGTCCTCCAAAGGTGGACGCATCTTGCTTTTATTTACTTGTTTATTACAGGGGTGGCGATGGTCGCGGCTGGACTAGTTCGAGGTGGGAGGCGGAGGGGCGCGCGGGTTATGAGTCGCAGTTGGTGGTGGGAGCCAAAAGAAGTGGAGGGCAGTAGCCACACTCTACCAGCTCTGCCCGCAGGACCCCAAAAAATGACCAGTCCCTCCCCGCTCTGCACCCCTGACCCCTCCCCTACTCCCCAGGCCTTTCATCTACCCGCTGCCCCGTAGCCCGCGGTCCCCAGACCTCTGGCCACCCGTCTCCTTCCGCAACCCCGCTGGGCGGCGCACTCAGGCCTAGGGCGGCCCAGCAAAGCCCTCTGCCCCGCGAGGACCCGACCCGACCCCTCCGGCCGCGCCCCTCCCCCTTGTATAACGCACCTGCGGCCCCGCCCCCAGCCAAACGCTGAGGCGGCGGTGGGCTGGCGAGGCCAGGCGGCTCGGCCCTCGAGGCACAGTCACCTTCCCTTCCCCCGCCATTCTTCCCACCCCCCTCGCTCTGCCACGGAGCAGCCACCGCGCTCCTCAGCCGCCCCGAAATCTAAAGGGGTCCGTCTCCGGCACCACAACCAAATGGCTGAGCCTCCCTGGCCGGCTGCGCCGTCCGCCCATTGGTCCCTT